>VFXL01000506.1:0-195930 GCA_009761765.1 Phenacoccus solenopsis | reverse complement strand
AAAACTTCTAAAAGCGGACAAATGCTGCGCTATACCCCTATAATCCTTTTTTTTTATTTATTAATTAGCTTCAATTAATTAATTTTCAATTTTCAACACACATAAACTGTAAACACGTTATCAAAAAAAAAAAAGAACAAAAGAACAAGTTGAAGAACGAGAACAGAACGAGAACGAACAAGAACGAGACCATAAAGGATTGAAAACAAAGAACAGAACGAGAACAACATTGTAAAGAATTAAAAGAATGAAGAACGGAACGAGAACAGTTGGAACATTATACCCGTGCGTCCAAGCACTTTAATAAATGTTAAGACTGATATATTCATTTCGATTGCATTTGAAAAAATTAATTGTAAATATCTGGAAAAGAGATTTTTTCGCTGATTATACTCAAATCACTTCGACACACTGTATTTGGCAGATGTTTTCATTTTTTGCACAACTGAATCTAGAAATTTCATGTTGAAGCAGGTTGTATTTTTTTTTTTTTACTTCCCGCAGAGCTGTAGTAGGTGATCGTGTTTCGTTCCGTTACCGTTCCGGTATCCGTTTCTGAGTCATTCCCTTACGTTCCCGTTACCTTATGTTCCAATATTGGATGTTCTGTTACATTCTGTTCCGTTCTTTACCCCTTTTTTTAGTATGAGTTGAAGTCTCGTCTTCTTTTTTATTTTTTTCTTATTGATGATAGTGATGGTAAAAAATTTAAAATTTAAAAAACATTGAAAATCAAACAATAAACATTTAAACAATGACTCAAAGTTGCAACACAAAATGACTCACATTGTATGAATCAACGACAATGCACTGAGCAGTTTTGCCATTTTTTTTTTTTTCTTTTTGAAGACTGATTGATAATTGATTGAGTTATTGGTTCAAGTTGGTTTACAAATTTGAAAACGTTTATTGAGTCATTCTAAGTTAAAGTTACTTAGAGCCTTTCAGACACTCAATCAGTAAGTTTAGGTTACAGTCAAGGACTCAGGGTAATAATACTCAGTCACTTTGTGGTTAACTCAAGTTAACGGTTAGCGATCGAGTTACCATACCCTGCTTTTCACAAATTCACAATTCTATATGGTACTAGCCACTAGGTATTAAAGTTAATTGAAAATGATCAAATTTGAATTTCACATAAAAAAATGTACATTGCATTGGGCTTAGAAGGTAGGAAGCTAAAAACAATTTTGCCAGCATTCAAATTTCAAAAAATTAAAACATTGTAAAATAACAGAACACTAACAAAATTGATCCGTTACGTTCCATTACGGTCAGTTCTAAAAAATTTCGTTCCGTTCTGTTACGTTCCATTCCGTTACTAAAATGAGAAAATTGGCCGTTACGTCCCGTTATTCCGTTATGTTCCGTTACCGTTATTACAGCCCTGATTTCCCATATCTTAATGTTTTGTTTTTAACTATCGAAACTGTGCTAAAAATTCTTTCAACGTCTGTTTTTAAAATAGGTAAAGCCAGAATTTATAATATCTCCCTCAATAGATGAACATACCTAAATACATGAAAATGAAGCTTATAACTGTATTTAGTAAGTGTTCACTTGATTTACATTGTAATGTACTCGTACTTATAGCTATATTTTTATTACAGCTTATTTTGCCTCATCGTTGTTTCTAAATCTTGTGGAGAATAAGAACATTGATGAATCGAAAAATAAGGTAAGTGCAATAGATCTATATAATTATACTAGGGGGCTTCGCTCAAATTGCCTTTTCGCCCTTTTGTGGCTCCCCTCCCCCTCCCCTAAACAGTTGATGATTGAATTTTTCTGAACAAAAAAGGTACATGTGCGATGAAAACTGGACTACTATGAAAGAATGATTTTGGTAATAGTTCTCTAAAAACTAAGTTGGCTGTGTACAAAGATTTTTTTCACACTGTTAAAAGTTGATACACAAAAGGTTTAAGACTTCACCTTCCCCCGACTCCCTTCCCAGATCAGGTATGTTGCAATAGGCAATAGCTATGGTTTTCAAGTTAAACACTCAGCTAAAAAAGATATTCGAGTAATGTAGTTTTCGAGATATTTCATTGTAAAAAAAAGCACGCGTTTCGACTTTCGAAACTTTGAACCATAATATAATATCTCAAAAAGTTTGAGTCCTAGAGTATAAATAAAAAAAAAACCAAGTCGAAAAAATTTGCAATCAGCTAAGAAATTATGATTTTTGGTAGACGGCGGCAACACTGATTTTTGGTGCAGTTGAAACGCGTCACCTCGTCACCGCTAAACGCACACACCATAGTACACTTTATGAGCTTTCGATTAAAAAAAAAAATTAGCTTTCTAGGTGCAATAGAAAAATCTCGGGAGTTTTTTCCGACTTTTTCCGGAATTAATTCAGACTTTTTACCTTGCAGCTTTATATATATGATACCTTTCTGTAGTACTTTCTTCCCTGTTAGGTAAATTTCTCTTATAAAACTTAACGTAGAGTTTTCTTTTTGTTTTCAACACCGATGTAGAAATTTTATTCTGACTTTATACTTACTTTTCAACTTCTTTTTCAATTAGATTCTACTATTACACCGAATCCTAATACTGGTGTAAGTTCTCAGATCACCACCATACCAGATTCCGTTGCTGATGTAAGTATAATATTTCTAGACTATAATGTAAATTTACGTCACAAGAATTCTTAAAGTGTCATAATATATCTAGATATTGCTCCTTTTCTGTGGTACCTATTGTCAGAGACGGGCCGAGTCTTGGCACTCTGGGCGGGGGGGGGTGAAAATCTAAAAATGCCGACTGGTATTTTCAATTTTCCGACTACGATTGATTAATTTGTAATTTGATATACGAGCAATATCACATTTATATTTACCTACGAACTCAAAGAACAAAAAGAAGCAATTAAAAAAATCAAAGAAGCCAACATCTGCAGTCGTTTTTCAAACTGCCTGAGGAGGTGATACACTGTACAAGTTTAATTATTTTGATAATGTAAAAAGGGATATTTCTGCATCATTTTGAATTTTGGTGAATAAAAACGAATGTTGAATTTTTAAAATTATTATAAATTATAAATCATTTATTTGCGATGATATGGCTTCAAACTGCTACACACATTACACCCTTTAAAGTCACGAAGTAATTTCTGAAGATAATACAAAAATCAGAAAAGAACAAAAATGTTTTTTAAATGCAAAACTAAAAATATAAAGAATATCTAAAAATTGATTTTTTTTTCAAATTAAAAAAAAAAAACGAAAGGAAATTCAAGAATTAAAGAAAACATTGATGAGAAAATAGATAAATTTAAAAAAAGTCCATATTACAAAACAACGTAATAAAATAGAAACATTTTTATAAATAAAAAAAATCCAAAAATTAGAAAGCAAATAAGTTGGGAAGTTAAAAACTAAACAATAATATTGTTAAAAATGAAAATTCGAAAACTAAAAAATGCAACAATGAAAGATATCATGAAAAAAAGAAAAAATTATAAAATGAAAACAAATGTACAAAAATGGAGTAATATTTCAAACTGAAGATAATTGCTAAAATACCGGATGATTATTTGATTGGAGCACCCCAAGCGCAAAAACTTACCCTCATAGAAATAAATTATATATTTGAATGATATTAGCAAGAATAAATGGCATAAATAAAATTTATTTAATGCTTAAAAGCCTCTATCGTAAAATAAAATGCAAAATTTTAAATTATACTTTTATTGTCAAAAATACACATAAATGTATTGAATTGTTTCACCTTTAGCTAATTTTGTCTCTATGGGTGCTCGAATCAAGTAGTCACCTGGTACAACGAAAAAAAAAAAATGAAAACCTAAAAACTAAAAAGCTAGAGAAAACCCAGATTCGAATAAGTAAAGGAAGAATGAAACCAAGGCGATAAAATATTCAACAATTTAAAACAAACAATAAAAAAAATAAAAAATTATGAAAAAACCATAAGTTATAATTAAAAAAAAAAAATTCAATAAAAAAAAATAAATCCAAAAATGTTAAGTAGGATATTTTTTTGTTGAGAATGAAAAAAGTTGTTATCACTCAAGGGACTGAGTACTTCTCCAGTTTCCAATTCTCTAGCATTATTTTGAGATAAATTTAAACCATATAATATCAACTGAAATTGAACTAAAACAATATTAATTTTAATGGAACATCAGTTTTCATTAATCTCGTTCATTTCCGATATTCATTATCTCCTTCTCAGATGGCGACATTACCACTCCTAGTGTAGCCGAAATTCGGGAATAAAAAAGCTTCGAGCAGAGTGAGCAAAACAATGCGCAAATACATATGTTTTTTTGTTTGATTTATTTATTTATTGTTAAATTTTCGCTGTTACTGAGACAAGTGAAACAGGAATTGTTGAATTTTTCTCACTAGTGGTGGAAACTATCAATAGCACTATCGATAGTATCGATAGCTTTTGAAAAAACTATCGAAAAATATCGATAGTAAAACTATCGTTTGGCTATCGATACTATCGATACTATTTTTGTATTTTCTTCGATAGTTTCGATACAACGTCCCTTTACTAGAGGTCGGACGGTAACGAAAAGTAGCGTTTCAACACTCCTCTTTCCCCTCTAATCTCTGACGTCACGCGGCGGACCTGAAAACGCGCGGTAACATATGATTTAAAGGGAATACATCGATTTTCTTATGGTTTTTTGTAATTTACTCTAAAAGAACGGTTTTTTTTAAAAAACTTGTAAGGACTAAAATTGTAGAGAATAAAATTTCCTAAATGATGCATATTTTTAAATTGATGATTGAATAATTCTTGCGTATGTATAAGTGTATAATGAAAAGTAAATATGACACCAGCGTAGGCGCAGGAGTTAGATCAAAAAACGGCTTTTTGAGGAAGTTTTGAGTCATGAAATTTCTTGAATCTTCCATATCTCCCCACCAAATCAAGTTAAAGAGGTCAAATTTTGTGTGTGAGGTTAGTTGGTGACCACAATATGACCTCTTGAATTTGGATCAAAATGGATTCAAAATGGCGGATTATCAAAATTTTGAGTAGAGCTTGAGGAGCCTCAAGTTGGTAAAAATGTAATTAATATGAATTCATATGGTTATTGGGGATAAGTTGTATACTATATCCCGAATTCACTTCCATACATGATGTTGGAGGGGGAAGGCGGGGTTATCAACCTAAAATAGTGGTGGGGGTACAGGAGGGATCGAAAATTTTTTATTGCTGTGTCATATGATAAAATGAGCCCAAGTGACAAACGTATTTTGATTTTAGCTTCCTCAGTGATTTTGGAGGGGAGTTAGAGCAAAAAACGGCTTTTGGAGGGGAAATTGCTGCAGGAAATTTCATGAATCTTCCATATCTCATCACCAAATCGGCCTAGAATGGTCAAACTTTGTGTGTAGGATTAGTTTGTGACCAGAATATAACCACTTAAATTTGAGTCAAAATGGATCCAAAATGGCGGATTATCAAGATTTGAAGATAATTTGAGGACCCTCAAATAGTTATAATTTGAGAAATATGTGTTCACATGATTATTTTATGGCAAGAAATACTACATTTGTGCCAAATTCAACTTCTTAAGTGTTTTTGGAAAGGATAGGGTAGGGGTTTTCAGACTTGGTATTGGGTGTGGCCTGTAGTCATGAACGGTTAAGCAAGGTTATTAGTAAATCAAAACAAGCTCCAATTAAAAACTCAGCTCCAGTAATGCGGCATGGCTGCTTACGTTTTTTTCTTCGCGTTTTGGCGCGATAACTCGAGTAGAAGGGATTGAATAGGAATCGAATTCGGAGAGAAGGATGGGATAGTTGAGTTTTCGAGCTGATTAGTTTTTGGACTTGATCGGATCTGAGTTGGCTTGAAGAGGTGTGTGTCAAGGTTTTCTGGTTCTCGCGTGATAATTTGAGTAAAAGATGACGGATCGAGTTGAAAGATGGAAGAAGTGTGGAGGTAGTGGTGCCTTAAAGCTGATTAGTTTTTGGACGTAATGGGACGTGACGCAACGTGAAGAAGCGTGAGTTGAAGTTTCTTTGTTCTCGCGCAATAACTACGATAAAAGTTAATAGATTAAACTGAAAGGTGGAAGAAGGGTAAGGTTAGTGATCATTATCTTTTCATTTCTTTTTAATGCGATTAAGTAATTAACACATAAATAATTGTTTCTTTATGATTTCTATCAATAATTTACACGATTAAACTTTCAATATTTCATTCTAGTTAATTTTGCAACGCAAATTTTGGAAGAAACGAATTTAAATCATTCAAATATCTAGTAAAAAATTATTCAAATTATAGAATTTATGTTATCAAAGTCTTAAATTATTCATTATGACATGTATACCATAATGAAGTCAAACAAAATGAAATAGTTGATATTTTTCTTCATGAAAGGGAATTTGGAGCTTGGAGATGTTAAAATCAGTTAGACACAGTGTATATGTTTGACTTCGTGCATCGAAATACATACCTAAAGCTGCATATGCATCTTTCTCATTTTGCGGCAATACCGCCAATATTTTATAGCCTGAATCAGAACCATCGTCACTGTTAAATTTGTTCAATATTCTTTGGAGGTCGTGCCTGGAATATTTCTGAATAATTATTTCTTTCACGGCATTTATAAAATCTTCTCCGTCTACATAATTTTTATAATAGAATTTAAACATTAGCATAATTATACAAATGGATATTAAGAAATTAGGTACTAATTAAAAATTGATATTTACTTTTTTCCCTTAAGCTCTTAACTTCTTTGTTAACAATTTCATCTGTTACTGCTGGATCTGCTTCGATCCTGCGTTTGGTCTAATGGCAGATGATATACATAAAAGAATAATTGTTATACTCATTGATGATGATTATCCAGATTATCAGAATTGGCGACGAACAATATTGAGACAATTACGACTTGAGGACAATTCTTTGGAAAGCAAACCAGATGCTCCAACATTGACCAAATTTGAACGTAGTGTAATAAGTTGAATTTACTTTTGATTAAACGACGCCACTATAACTATTTAGGCGTGAAAAAAAATTTCTCTTCTTTTTAGAACTGTATATCACGAATGTTTTTTGGCACAAGTATGAACACAGTTGTAAAAAAAAACAAATAAGTTAATGAAATCGAATTAAATTTGCACATAAATATTATTAAAAAGAAAAAACATATGTGTGTGGAACATAGAGAAGCAACATTAATATACATAATGTAAGAAAAAATAAAACAAGAATCATAAGAAGTATTATCATTTAGATGATGAGAAGCGAACTGATTTCGGAAACTTTTTACAATTTCCTTTCAGCCTAATATCTCCCTTCTTATCTGATATTACCAGATAAGTTCGTCGCCAATTCGACAAATCGCATACATTACAATAGATAGATACCTATTCACCTCTGTATACTTGATTTTACGCACAGCATCTTACTCTATCCACCCCAAAAAATCAGTTTTTTGCTTTTTGCAGGTCAAGGTTTAACTTTATGGAGAAAACCACCTCTATAAAAGTTGTTTTATGTAAAAAGTAACGAAAAGTAACAAGCTTGAAAAAAGTAACCAAGTTACTTTAAAGTAACCTAGATCTGATACCTGGGCAGTGGCGCAATCAAGGGGAAGGGCTAGCGGGCTAAAGCCCCCCCCAAAAAAAAAGTTCTTCGAAATTTCAAAAATCAATTATTAAACATATACGCGTCCTAGATATTAAAAAAAAAACTTTCTGGCTCCTTTTTCAACATTTATGAGAGATAAATTCGTATATACCGAGGAGCTATCTAGTATCTATGTATGGTTAATCTACAATACAATTCATTTTGCAATTTTTTCAAAAAATTTTTACACTTCATGAAAATAGATAGGTATCAACTAGAGTTCGAGCCTCTTTATTTTTAGCCCCCTCCCAAAAAAAATTTCTGGTTGCACCACTGTGCCTGGGGATGTTCAAACTTTCAGGAAGGTTTGACAAGCCTCGCATAGCTTATTTGATATGCATGATCTCACATGATACCAGGGTTCAAGAAATATTATACATTCTATATTCAACTTTTTTGGTGTTTTTGGAGGGGATATATAGCAGCTTCCAGCCTCATTATTACTGTCTTCATGTGAAGAAGTTCACAAAATTATCTACTAATCTTTACAAGCTTATATTAAAACCTCATCTTCAGTTATGTGACAATGGTTATTTAGTTTTTTCAATTCAACCCTAAATTATATTCGATCTGTTCAACATCTTCAGTTCGAAGAAACGTGAAACCTTACTACATTTATTGATTTGTTAGTACATTCGGTTACCTACGAATCTGAAATTTCCTCAATTAGGTACTCTACAAACACATACTTTCCTTAAAAATTAGGTCGAAATTATGTTTCTTATCCACCAGCAACTCAGAATAAAAATTAATACTCTTCTGTAGCCTTGAGCAAAGTTTGGAAAATTTTAGAATATGTACAAGAGGGGAAAACGAAATAGGGGGACAGCATAAGGCACGAAAGGGGAAATTAAAATGGGGGAAATTCATAGACGTTGTTTCAATCGCTCGGACTTCTCTGATTCAAGTAGGTAAAAAAGGATGAAATTAAATAGGGAACTCCTATTGTTGTTTGTGGTGTGGTAATTCAGTGGTTGAATAGAACACAGTAAATATAATAATTCCGACTTTTCCTAACCTAAATCTCTCTATAGCTGCACCATGTGCAGAATTCTAGGAACATTTCCTCCGCGTATGGCGTTTATTGTAAAATAAGTATCGTGTTTTTCAAAAAAATTCTTTATATTCTTCAAATAAACATTTTCTCTCAATTATACGTAGTTCAATTCCTCGCTTACTATCTATGACGCTAAATAATTTATCGAAAATTCAACAGAATACGTGATGCTAGCATTAATTTATTCAAATATTATATTCCAAAAAAAAAACCTGCAAAAAAACTTCTAAAAACTACAAACGTCAAGTTCAAAACTATTCTTAGTTATACCTATTAAAAAAAAAAAAAAAAAAAAAATTCAGGTACAAAATAATATGATACAAGCTCACAGATCAAGTTCCCCTCATTTCAACTTAGAACCTGACGGTCGTCATTAACGAATATATAAGGATTATCATGTACTTAAAAATTACATTTTCATTTCATCTATCTTTTAACTTTAAGTTGAATGGGGATCGTATTAGAACCGCAGAGATGTTATTATTAGTTCGTTAGTATCACTTGATAATATTTAAACTTACCAATTACTACATTACATAATACATATTGTACCTATATTTCAAATATGTGCGTTGAAATCGATATATATTTGAATTCAATATTAAAATTAAAGCAAATAAAAATAATCAACTGATAATATTTAAAATTACCAATTACTGCATTACGTAATACATATTGTACATATTACAAATATGTGCGTTGAAATGGAGATCTATTTGAATTCACAATTATAATTAAAACAAATGAAAACACCAAATAAAATAAAATAATTATAAAAAATTTATTCATAAAAATTTTGAACTTTTTATTCATGACATCCTTTCCATTCCATAAATTTGTTGCCTATTGAGTAGTAATGTTATGAAATAAGGATTGTTCTATCCTTTAATTTCATGTTCAGTAATTTGGAAAAAAAAATGTTAACTCACATTAGGAAATCACTCCCTGCAGTAAATTCTGAATGTTAAAAAAAATTTTAATGAATTAAGTGTTGAGGTAGTATATCTGCCCCAAAAAATTGTATAGTCACATCAGTAGTGAAACATTTCAACTTGTAGCCAGCATACTTATAACAATCCTCCAGTGAATGACGACCCTCAAGTTCTAAGTTGAAATGAGGGGAACTTGATCTGTGGGCTTGTATCATATTATTTTGCACCTGAATTCTTTTTTTTTAATAGGTATAACTAAGAATAGTTTTGAACTTGACGTTTGTGCTTTTTAGAAGTTTTTTTTTGCGGATTTAGTAACTCTCGAACAATTTACACATGCTCGTACACGTGTGTACGAAGCATGCATTTTTCTCTCTCGTTTCTTATTAATATCAGTTGAATCTCAATTTCACTACGCTCGCGTTAATTAATTCCTATTTAACCTCTAAATACCTTATTTTCTATCATGAAATCTAATCTGTTATATCCCAGTAGTGGTACAGCCTAATCTTATCTGGTATCACGCTGTATCTAATTCAGTTATAGATAGTCAACATTCATTTCGGTCCATTCTGAAAATTTGTGAAAATATATTCTCTTTAGTGTGCATATAAAAAGACAATAATTATGAATTTTGTAATTCTATTTCTTCTTTCGACAATCGTTTGTACTGTCAACAGCGAATCTAGCAAGGATAATTCCCATATTGTTAACGAGAAGAATGTAAGTACAGTATATTTTCTGCTACCTTTAAAAGACTTCCTGGACCATTCTCTTATTTTGTATAGGTTATAAGCATTGCTTAAACATGTATTTAAATAATTCGTAGGCAGACAATCATGATAATGGCGAAAAAGCTTATGAAAATAAGAACGAAAGAGTTGTAGTACCGTGTAAGATAATAAAAGTAATTCGTTGTAATTTTATGTTTCCATATAAATATAAGTGAATGTTGTTTGTCTAATACAGTTCTTCTCTACTAGCCACCCGAGTTAGTTCATTCCTTCATTCTTTCTTGCGATAGCCTCGGTCGTCGCACGCTCTCCTACTACAACCTCGACGCGACAGCACAAGCCGTCGCTACGCGAAAGCTTCGGCCATCGCGCACATCATACTTCACTGCGACAGCATACGCCGTCGACATTTTTTTAATATTGCCGTCGTTTAACTAGCGACAGCCATTTGAAATTATATTAATTCGCCCGTTGCCTACAGAGTAAGCGATCACAGTGTTTCGAATAGTAATGGCAAAAAATATCACAAAGACAAAAGTGTAAGAACATACCTTTAAAATAAATTCAGTGCTCAATTTTACTCAATGTTTGCTGACGAAAATTTTCTATACTTGTAGGTGGACACCTATGCTGAGGAGATTGCAGGTGAAATAAACAAGATGCCGAAAAAAGATCAGGCAGCTGCATACAAGATACACGCGAAATGGGTCATGAGAGCTAAAGGGGCAGAAATGAATTATAAAAATACATTAGTAAGCATCTTGAGTACTTATATTTTTTGTTAATAGACACGACTATGCTTCGTCTATAATGAAAATTATATCAGCTGTTAGATGAAGCGAACGAGAAAATGAACTCTACGCATTGTTTTTCCTCATTTTATTCTCCTTTACATAGTCTACACTATAACTGCACATCGATGGTTTCTACGCCGCGTGATCATGAAGATGACGAGAAGTTGAAAGCTACTATATAATTGAGGAGGGTAAAACTTTGTCCGAGGTAAAGTCGAGATACACGCGACGATGAAAGTTGCGAGTGGTTTCATGTGATAGGGCTGAATGAGGAGATCATTTGTAACGCCTCAGGCAACTTACGAAAAGCTCCATGAAGCTCGAAGAAAGCTTTAAAGAAACGTAATAATAAAAAAACGTAAGCAGCCATGCCGCATTACTGGAGCTGAGTTTTTAATTGGAGCTTGTTTTGATTTACTAATAACCTTGCTTAACCGTTCATGACTACAGGCCACACCTAATACCAAGTCTGAAAACCCCTACCCTATCCTTTCCAAAAACACTTAAGAAGTTGAATTTGGCACAAATGTAGTATTTCTTGCCATGAAATAATCATGTGAACACATATTTCTCAAATTATAACTATTTGAGGGTCCTCAAATTATCTTCAAATCTTGATAATCCGCCATTTTGGATCCATTTTGACTCAAATTTAAGAGTTATATTCTGGTCACAAACTAATCCTACACACAAAGTTTGACCATTCTAGGCCGATTTGGTGATGAGATATGGAAGATTCATGAAATTTCCTGCAGCAATTTCCCCTCCAAAAGCCGTTTTTTGCTCTAACTCCCCTCCAAAATCACTGAGGAAGCTAAAATCAAAATACGTTTGTCACTTGGGCTCATTTTATCATATGACACAGCAATAAAAAATTTTCGACCCCTCCTGTACCCCACCACTATTTTAGGTTGATAACCCCGCCTTCCCCCTCCAACATCATGTATGGAAGTGAATTCGGGATATAGTATACAACTTATCCCCAATAACCATATGAATTCATATTAATTACATTTTTACCAACTTGAGGCTCCTCAAGCTCTACTCAAAATTTTGATAATCCGCCATTTTGAATCCATTTTGATCCAAATTCAAGAGGTCATATTGTGGTCACCAACTAACCTCACACACAAAATTTGACCTCTTTAACTTGATTTGGTGGGGAGATATGGAAGATTCAAGAAATTTCATGACTCAAAACTTCCTCAAAAAGCCGTTTTTTGATCTAACTCCTCTCAATATGCACTTAGGAAGCTGAAATTTGGATATGTTAGTATCCGTGACTCACTCTTTCATATGAAATCAAAAACGAAAAATTTGAGCTATTTGCCCTTTCTCCAGCCCCCCTCAAAATTTGAGTGATCCGCCATTTTGAAATTTTTCGAAAAAACAAAAAAACTATTTTTGCGTATTTTGAAGAAGAGTTCCTCACCGAATTTTGAGCGAATTTTATTCACACTCGCCTGCGCAAGGCGAGTGACACAAAAACCAAAATTTCCTCAAAAATAGGTTTTTGCTAACTCTCCTCAAAATGCACTTAGGAAGCTGAAATTTAAATATGTTGGTGTCCGTGACTCACTCTTTCATATGAGATCAAAAACGAAAAACTTGAGCTATTTGCCTCTTCTCCAGCCCCCCTCAAAATTTGAGTGATCCGCCATTTGGAAATATTCGCCGTTCTTATCCTCCTATGCCTTTTCCAAAAAGATTTTTAAGTTCATTTTTTTTAATTATCAATTAAATTCGCGAAGCATTCAATTATTCTTACTTATTTTATATTACCGAAATTCACCGAGTTGTGCTAACTTTTCGCATAAATGCAAATAAAAAAAAAAGAAAGAAAAATGGTAGGTGCAAACATTTCTTTTATTCATTTAAAAAAATTTTAATTGTTCCTACCACTCTTTTTCAAATTTTATCCCTCAGTTTTTTTCTCCCTTCAAAAAGTTGATATTGTCGTTCAAAATATCTCGTGATAAACACAACATAAGGAAATAGTATATTTCACCACGAGCGAGGTAAAAATGATTTTTAAGGTGTGGGTCAATAATCACCAGTAATGAACGAAAATTTTCCTAAACTCGGAAGGAAAGCGCGCATTTGAGTACCCAAGCGATTAGCGAGAAGGAGTAACGTAGCGTCTTGCTTCGGCAAGTAACAAAATACACATTTCTATTCTGCTTTAGTTATAAATATACTAAATAAATATGGCAACGTTGCTGGGTCTCGTATTGATAGTGAGATATCTTTAATGGGCCTCGTATTGTAGGAACGATATCCCGGGCCTCGGATTGATAGGGGAAAATCTTATATACACATATACACATTTTTTGAGAAATTTTCCCCTCAGAGGTTGCCTTTGTTTCTAGGGTCATATATAGCCCAAAACACCGAATTTGACATCTGTACCTATTTTCGTTCTAGTGGGTCTCGGGTTGTCTGTATGATATCCTGGGTCTCACACTGATAGCGTTATCCATATATATATTTATATTTCCGAAAGGTGAGATCCAAAATATACATTTCATGGAAAGGTGAGCTCCATTTTGGAAAGATGAGATCCGATTTCGGATCTCACCTTTCTTAACGTATATATCGAGTTTTTAGGCATCAGGATACCCTCAGGAATGGATTACCCAATTTTTTCCCGGATCTCATCTTTCCACTTTTTGGGCCAACTTATACAACGTCAGTTTGATGTTCGCAAAGCAGAGAGCGCTGTACGGGTGTATATCTAACGTAAGTGTTACGTTACGAAATAGATGAGATCTGCGGATTTGGCAACAACGCGGATTTTATCTTTCCATTCCTAATAGAAGGTATTAAATTACGAATACGTTACACTTTAGGCAGCAAGATGTGTTTCTAAAATAAAATCAACTTTTGAGAAAAATTATTTGTGATGAATTCAAAAACAGGCTTATTTTGCACTACCTTAAATTATATAAAGAACTCTTCTGGTTAGCAAGGAGAAAAAAGGTCCGTTTACCCACTGTTAAATACCTTCAAATAAAATATTTTAAATCATTTTGCAAAAATTATTCATACCTAAAAAAAAATCAATCTTCTTGAGAAATCTAGGAAAAAGAAATAATATGTAAATAGCGAAAAACTTGACTTGTGTTAATGCCATTTCAATCATTTTTCAAGCTCGTGATATTTTAAATTGAAATACACACTTCTTGTAAAAATTATGAAATAGCTGAAATTCACATAAAACTGTTATTATTTGCAAGAACACATGCTCATTAGAATACAATTCATAACAGAAGTTTCTTTTTCTAAAAAAATGTTCAAGGTGTCATTCTAAATAACCGAAATTTTCCGCCTTCGTTTCATGTATTTATACTTCCTTATTTCGAGCAAAAATCTTTTATTAGCATTTAAATACTCCTAAAATTACGATTAATTGGATAATAGTTTTGTGAAAATTAATGTGCAGTGCATCTCCCACATGAAAGTTTCTTATCAATATTTTTTGGTGAAGTGCAAAGTGGTGAGGAGTTTTTTTTTTAACTTAAACTCGAATTTTGGAACATACATATAATTATGTTGAAAATCGAAAATACTAATAATAATAATAATAATAATAAAAAAGGGTGGAAAACCATTATCAGTCTAGCCTAGTGGCGTAGCCAGAAGCATGTTCATCGACCAGGTTGGCAAAAACATTTCTTGGAGTCCACTCATTTTACCAATTAAATTTAAAAATAAACCTCAAAAATTCTCTTTTTTTCTTCAACTTTCTGTTAAATTCACTTGAGATATTTACTACACGATTTTAATATATTTTTTTTTCAACTTTTA
Organism: Phenacoccus solenopsis; assembly: GCA_009761765.1. NCBI lineage: Eukaryota > Metazoa > Arthropoda > Insecta > Hemiptera > Pseudococcidae > Phenacoccus > Phenacoccus solenopsis. Next base: position 180,974 of record VFXL01000506.1, on the reverse strand, counting down.
AAAAACTGATAAAAAATGTAAAATTAAAGACCAAGACTGGGGTTGGGCCGCGAAGCTGGCAGTGGCGAAGCTCCTAATTTCCTCTAAAACCGAAATTCTCTCCACGAGCCTATATTGTTTATATGTATTTACCTGATCTCTTCGTCACGCGTTGTTTTTCATCAATTTTTAAAAAAAATCTTGTTTTTGAGTTATGCGAGAACGAAAAAACCTCAACTCACGCCTCACGCAAACTCACATCCGATCTCGTCCAAAAACTAATCAGGCCCTCTCACAGGAAGGAATGTCTTAAGTGTGACCATTCATTCAAAGCTGAGTGAGCCAATGAACTGGAATGTGCGCTTTGATGACTCAGAAAGGGAAAGGTTTGCCACTGTCTTGGCCGCCCGCTTTAGAAGGACCTTTAATGGTTGCACTAGGTAGTCAACACTACTACCCCAAAAAGAAAGTGCATAAGAAAGAGTGGACAAATTCGCTGCCTGATAAAAAGTCCTGAAATGCCTTTTGGAGACAAATTTACCTAAGTAAATACCGGGTGACTACTTGATTCGAGCACCTCAAGCGCAAAAATCTTTCCCTGATAGAAATAAATTATGTATTTGAATGATATTACCAAGAATGAATACCATAAATAATATTTATTTAATGCTTAAAAGTGTCTATCAATGAAATCCAAAATTTTAATTCAATGCATATTTGTTTTGAGTTTTTTCACCTTTTAGCTAATTTTTTCGCTTGGGTGCTCGAATCAAGTAGTCACCCAGTATAAGAGGAAATTTAAACGCCTTAATCTGGATTGAACATATTCACACTGGCGAATCCAGGTAAGCTTAGAATCGAGTACCACCACCCTTAGGTGTTTATATTTATGTACTGATTCAAGCACTACACAATCATACCTGGTTAGAACACACCCCTCCCTGTGAATAGGAATTTCGAAACGCAAGTCAATAGCAAATTTGAAGGAATAAAAAATTATTTTTGATTTTTTAATTGAGGGAAATCTTATGATTTAAATATATCTAACATAGTGAGTGATGAGTACAATTTATAATCAATTTCAACTAAATAATACTATTAACATTGCTGTTATTCACGCTTTTTCCTATATTTTCCCTAGTATTGCCACAAAAAAAGTTGAATACCTATTAAGGGTGTGCAGACATTTCCCCAGATCTATTATCAACCCCATTTTTCATCAAGAGGGTGCAGGCAAAATACACCTATGTTAGATTGCACAGTTGCACACTGCATGCAATGGGCAGTGCACGTAGCGGACATGGGGATCGACGCGTTTTTTTATCATATTGAGTAATAACTAACGTTTTGTTATATATACATAAACATGCTATGTCAGAGTCAAATCCGTTTCTGGAAACGCAGCTATTACAAGGGTCTCGCAGTATTTTCCAGAAAAAGTAGACTTCTATGATGTATGCATATACAGGAACATAAAAGCAAAATTTTGCCCTTATGCCCGAGTCTCTGATTGTATGGATACTGATCTCACATACACGAATTCAGTTCATACCATCTTTCTGCAGTTTTCGATATCTTATAGTTAGCAAATTACTTTAAGTTTATATTTTAGATAGTGTATTCAAACTGATTTTTTCAGAAACAATGGCGAACATTTATTGTGAACTATTGCTGCGCTTTCAAGATTCGGAATGTGATAGAACTTTACCCAACGCGTTATCATTTATCACGTGATGGAGCAAGAAGGCGTCAGAATGAAGTGCATGAAAAAATCCGTAAGTTGTTGAATAGAAGAAAAACAATAACTGAAGAGCGAATTAAAGAATTAAAACACATTATAAACATCTTGACACCTAAGGAGGGAAATGCAGATGTGAAAAATGCTTGGACATTGCTAAAAGGCATCAAGTATGGGTTACCAAAAGTGATTTCAAATCCACCTACAGTGTCTTCATATAGTTCATGGACAATAACTGTATATGAATCTAATACTTCAACACTTGGAATTAATCTAGTAAAGCTATATGAAGCCTCAGATGTTGAGACAGCGAAAAATATATACAATGAGCAAAAAAATTTTTGGTGCTCCGAAAAAATACGAAATATTGATGATACAGAACTTGGTATTTTTTTATGTTCTATTCCATTCAAAAATATGTTCAAATCACAATGTAATGATAATCAATGGCTCATAAATGAGGATGAAATTAATTACGCTGTAGGTATTGTAAAAACAGGTTACTTTTCAAATCCAGATAGATCAAAACATTATGATGCATGCTTGTGGATAATATACACAGTAAAACATCCGTATATTACAAGATTACAACAGCTGATAAATCAACAATGGCCTTTAATGGATCGCACCAGCCAATATAACTTATACTGTGAAGAATATGCCAAGATATATAATGTAGTCTCCAAGGCAAGTATGCTTGGTAAGGGGATTATACCTCTATTATCACAATGCAAACCAACAGAAGAAGAATATGAGTCATTTATGCATCATCAATTTGGAAAGGATAAGGAGTTATGGTTTGTTGCGAAAACATTGTATACATCACCTTCCTTGTTGAAGTAGAAGAATCATAGAAAAACTAATATGGGAGAAATTATCAGGAAATAAGCTACAAATGAGTTACACGCTCATTGCAAGAGATTTCTACCTGTAATCGTTTATTACATGATCGTTTCGTTCAGCATCTCATACACTTTCATGTAGTTATTACCTGTTTTCTTTTTGTACGTAAAGTGTACTTCCGTTAATATACAGTTTAGTCGAACATGTTCTCTTTCATCTCATGAGCGACTTCATTATAGTTCATACAGGGCTGGATCCAGAAATACGAAAATTTAGCGGCCCCTCAAAATTCAACTTCTTCAATACTATTTTTTGCTCATTAATCGCGGATATATCGTTTTTGTGTATTGCTACTCTTGGCACCTCTTTCATTGGTTTTAGCTCACGTATAAAAATACTTGGAATTAATTTTATCACAATATTGAAAAGCCCTTAATATATATTACATTTCATTCGCTGAAAACATTTTGGTTGTGCTTTTAGTTTTCCGAATAAATCAGTCCCAAAAATATGTAGAAAAATGCGCAATTTTGCGTTTTTTCAGCTCTTTTTAAACTTTGCATTAATACCGGGTGACTACTTGATTCGAGCACCCCAAGCGCAAAAATCTTTCCCTGATAGAAATAAATTATGTATTTGAATGATATTAGCAAGAATGACTACCGTAAATAATATTTATTTAATGCTTAAAAGCGTCTATCAATGAAATGCAAAATTTTAATTCATACTTTCGTTATCAAAAATGCATATTTGTTTTGAGTTTTTTCACCTTTTAGCTAATTTTTTCGCTTGGGTGCTCGAATCAAGTAGTCACCCGGTATATCTATGGAATTGGAAAAGTAAGAATGATGCTTGCTCTGAAGAAAATTAAGTCCATTTCATACCCTTTGTAATGGGCATACCAACAATTTTTCCACAACCCCTCCTTCTTTCTACATTCTGCAAAAACGGAACCCCCTCAATTTAACGAGGCTGTATCTTGCTTCAAATTCATTATACCATCGGAAAGAGTTTACTCTATAAAAACGTCCTTATCATTTAGCGCTTTGCTTGAGCGAAGAGCGTGTTTTACCTACACCTACCTATAACAACCAATTATAACGTAAACGTACATCTGTATCCAGAGCTTTCCAGTCAGTCAATAGCGAATAGCGAATAGTCAATAGCATATGCAAGCCAATCACTTTCAGCCAATAGCCAATAGCTAGCCAATGCAAGTTGCTCAGCTATTGGCTATCAGCTTAATAGCCAATGGGCTGATCGGCTTACAGTTTTTTTTTTGCCTGGTCGCCTCGTCCGTACTTGAAAGTAAAAAAATCTTTCCTTGTTATTGTTTTGTATGTTTCAACGGTACTTGAAAGTAAAAAAAAAAATCTTGAAAGTAAAACCAGTGAGCCTTATTCTCGAGAATAAAAAGGTAGCAATAGACCTTATGGTGACCGGTAGCAACAATCAGTGCTACCCTATAGATGCGCGTGAAATGTGGTGAATGTATTTATCTTTTCATATTAGTTCAACTCTACGTAGTTGCATTATATGTATACGGTCGGTTAATAGCCTACTTAATGCATTTTTTGAACATTAAACCTGAGTTGGTTGTTAGCCAACACGTGTAGTTGTATATACAGAGTCGGTTAAAACTTAAAATCTGACCAAGTACTTAAAAAAAAAGTCGTTATTAGGTATTAGTGGACTTAATGCCTTTAAATTTTGCACCAAGTCGGTTATTAGCCATTTCTGTACAGCACTATTACACAGAGTCGGTTAGTAGCCAATTCAGTGCATTTAAACATTGAACCAAGTTGGTTATGACTTATGAGCCCACTCTATGCGTTGTATTAGGTACACAGTGTCACATTGTCATTCATTAGCCGATTCAGTGCTTTCAAAGAAGTTGATTATTAGGTGAAGAAGCCGATTCAAATACTCCATGCACTGAGAGCTATAATTCGTTTTATTGAACTTCAAATTTTCTACCATTTTAAAATATTTTCCATTTTTTTACTTGCATACAACTTATAAGTTACAATAAGTGCAATTTCTATTTTAAATTAGCTGGTCCAAGGTTGTACTGAATATATATTTTTTTCAATATTTTTGCCATGATTTACTCATTCTTACAAGTATTATGAATGATATGCAGCACGCCATGAGAATATGTAAGAATATTCTCTTCAAGACTCAAAAAATATTCTAGAATATTCTCAAAAATGCAAGAATATATTCTTTTTTGAGAATATTCTCATCCCATCCCTACTACTAACTGACTCTGTGTAATAGATTAATAGTACTATACGTTGTCGAATAATTTCTCGGCCAAAGATTGCTGCTGGATTTACAAAATGGAAAAAACTGAAAGATACCCTTTGCTTTCAAGTTTCAACCCCAACTTGATAAAAAATAAGAAATATATTACTTCTTTAATTTTGCAAAAATTATTTTCATATTTTTACAATTACAAAAAATGGAACGTAAACCTAAGCATTACTAAAAAAAGAAATCGGAAAAAGATAGCCTCTACGCTTCGTTCTTCAAACCCTGAACTTGATATTAAATAAAATATAATGAAATTGATACATTTTGTATTTTCAATGTTGAACGCACTGCGTTACAATCCGAGCGACCAGGTCGCGCAACTGGTCCAGGTTACTTTTTTTTTCTCGAGACTCAGTAAAAATCGAAAACATTTCATTTCTTCTAATTGACTTGTCCATTCGGAGTGGCTGACATCTGGTGGCGAATGTTGGAACTGTTGAAAATAGGATAGCATTTAATAAAATACATTGGCTTTTATGGGAGTGTAGCGGTCGCTATGACCATTCCACCAGATGGAACGGTCAAACCACCCTCGTACAACAAATACTTTAACTTTTCGGCCATAAAAACCGCGCATACGAAGCGTAAAAGGAAGCGATAAAAAGTGGTTCGCGACGGCGCACGTGCGAGGGTAAGACGGACCTGTTTCGGGTTGGTCAACACAAAAAAACGCTTTCCCCTTAGCGATGGCGAAAGTGTTTCTATACAGATGATTTAGAATTAGTCGATAGTTCACTGCCTCTTATATACTATGTCGATTCTGTTTCGTGAATAAACGTTTACACACATCGCGTCTGATTTTCATCCAACAATACGAACTAAAGTGGTGACCCCGACGTTAGATATTTTTTTTCGCTCAATTTTAAGTAGTCTTCAATTTTAAATCGTTTTAAGTTGCGAATAAACAATGGTGAACACGCGAGCTAATGGTGAATCGGAAAAGCCCGACTTACCGTCCGGGGCAGAAATCAGCGCGATAAATTCGATAGGGCGGATCGAGCTACCCGCATTTATCGGGAAAAGTGTAAAATTGTGGTTTGTCGTTGTCGAAGGTAAACTTGATCTTCTTAATGTAAAAACAGAGACCGCGAAATATAAATACGTATCATCCGCGTTACCAGCAGACGTCCTCCTACGCGTTTCTGATTTCATTTTAAATCCACCGACCGAAAACCCTTATACCGCGCTTAAAGAACGTCTCATTCGCGAATTCGAAGATAGCCAAGCAGCAAAAACGAAGCAGCTTCTCGAGGAGTGTACTCTTGGTGATCAACGTCCTACTACTCTTCTTCGTAAAATGCGAGACCTTGGAGGTGAAACGATTTCAGAAGAATTTTTAATGGAGCTATTTCTGCAGCGCCTACCCGAGTCGATACGGACCGTACTCACTGCAACAGGAGTGAAAGACTTGAAGAAAGCTGCGGAAGCTGCGGACAAGGTACTGAATATTCAAACCCAACTTCCAAGGTATGTGCTATAAATACTCCAATCATTGCCCCAGAAATTCGCGCGATCCAAGAGCAGGTCCGAGTAGTAGCGGAATCGCTCAGCAAAATGACCGCTGAGATATCAGAGTTGCGCTCGCACCGTTCCCGTTCCTTAGAACGTAATTGCGATTGCTCAAGTGGACGTAGGTTTTCCTACTCACGTAACCGATCGCAAAGTCGTTCACAGAGCCGTCCCCGTAATTTTGATCAGTGTTGGTACCATTACAAATTCGGCAAGAAAGCCAAAAAATGTACCTCTCCTTGTAAATATTCTCAAAATTCTTCATCCCTTTCGGAAAACTAAAACGCGCGTTGTTTGCGGCGACACCCGACGCGCCCTCTAAGGTATCCCGTCGCCTGTATGTTCACGATCGTCGCAGTGGTAAAGGTTTTCTCATCGATACTGGCGCAGAAGTTTCAGCAGTTCCTGTAACAAACCAGGATCGGCAAAAGGGTACTACTGGCCAATTATTCGCAGCGAATGATACCATAATCCCAGTTTATGGACAAAAACTCCTTGAATTAAACCTCCAATTGCGTCGCTCTTTCGTGTGGCCATTTTTAATCGCGGATATCACTGTACCCATCATCGGAGCTGATTTTTTATATCATTTCAACCTTCTACCAGACCTGCGAAATCGTAAGCTGTTAGATGGTGTTACGCTCCTGAGTACAAACGCATCCCTACGCACCGCACAGATCCATGGCCTTACTACCTTTAAGAAAGACGATGCCTTTTCAAACATTTTACAACAGTTCCCAGGTATTACGCGCGAATCACATAACTTACCACCCATAACACATAACACAGTACACACAATTGAAACCACTGGACCACCAATTACCGCCCGACCACGACGCCTACCCCCAGAAAAATTAGCAATTGCCAAGCTCGCATTCCAGGAAATGGCACAAAGAGGTGAAATACGTCCGTCAAAAAGCCCGTACGCTTCACCCCTTCACCTAGTTGACAAACGCAACGGAACCTGGCGATGCTGTGGTGATTACCGAAGACTTAATGCGCAAACGAAACCAGATAGGTACCCCGTACCCAACATTTTGGATTTCAATTCCCAGCTTGCAGGAAAACGTGTTTTCACCAAGCTGGATATCGTTCGCGCATATTATCGAATACCTGTGGCACCTGATGATGTAGAGAAAACTGCCGTTATTACCCCATTCGGCTTATTTGAGTTCCTTTACATGCCCTTTGGCTTACGCAATGCTGCCCAAACGTTTCAACGATTCATCGATGGTTTGCTGCGTGAATTCGATTTCGCTTATGCATACATCGATGACATCCTAATCGCATCCTCCAATCTGCAGGAACACCAGCAACATGTCACTGCAATCCTACAAGTCCTACATAACGCAGGACTAACGATAAATGTAGGCAAATGTCGTTACGCAGAAACACAAGTGCCTTTTCTAAGATACCTAGTCGATGAAAATGGTATTACGCCTTTACCGGAAAGAGTTACGGCAATCTCAGCTTTTCCCAAACCACGAACAATTGCACAACTTCGTCAATTTCTCGGTATGGTCAATTTTTATCGCCGGAGCATCCCAAAGGCAGCGCACACACAAGCAGCTCTCAATTCACTCATCAAATCAAACAAAAAGAAGGACCAAACCCCAGTTAATTGGAATGTCAACGCGGAGCAAGCATTTGAGGAAGTTAAAAAACAACTTTCTAATGCTACTCTCTTAGCGCACCCTCACCCAAACGCAACGTTAACTCTAACGACAGATGCATCAGAAACAGCGATCGGTGCAGCGCTTCATCAACTTCGTAACAATGTTTCCGAACCCCTGGCCTTTTTCTCAAGTAAACTGAACCCAACACAAACTCGTTATAGTACGTATGATCGTGAATTGTACGCGATCTACGAGGCTATAAAATATTTTCGCTACCTGCTCGAGGGTCGCAACTTCTGTATCTATACGGACCATAAACCCTTGACCTATGCGTTCCAGCAAAAAACCGAAAAAGCAACACCAAAACAATTACGTCATCTACAATTCATTTCCGAGTTTACAACAGATATACGGTACATCAAAGGTAGCGAAAATGTTGCAGCTGATACCCTTTCGCGCATTTCGGCCATCTACACGCCAACTACACTACCGTTCGACGAATTTGCTAAAGCCCAGCAAGATGATGTGGAACTTGCGGAACTATTAACCGCGAAAAATACCTCTCTCCAGCTGGACGCTCGGAAAATTCCCGAATCAAAACTTCTCCTTATCTGCGATGTTAGCACAGGTAAACCACGACCTTTTCTTCCGACGCAATTTCGGAAACCAATTTTTCAGGCGCTCCATAATCTATCCCATCCTGGAATTCGCGCAACAGTACGCCTCATTACCGACCGATTTGTTTGGCCGAATGTTAAGAAGGATGTAACTTCTTGGGCCCGTTGCTGTCAAAATTGTCAGAGAAGTAAAATTCATCGACATACCAAAGCTCCTCTCGGCGAATTTCCTGAAACAGATCGCTTCGAACACGTACATCTCGATATTGTTGGACCCTTACCCCCATCACGGGGAAAAACATTCGTGGTTACTTTTATCGATCGCACATCTCGTTGGCCTGAAGCGATACCTACTTCCAGTATAACTGCCGATAACGTCGCTGAAATATTCGTCACGCACTGGATGTCCCGTTTTGGAACTCCTGCTACTATCACAACCGATCAAGGACGACAATTTGATGGGGAGTTGTTTAATAAACTGACCGCCCTTCTAGGCACTCATCATATTCGCACCACAGCCCATCACCCGCAGGCTAATGGACGAGTCGAGAGATGGCATCGGTGCCTCAAAACCGCCCTCAAAGCAAAAGCCACAAACCGCTGGGTAGATGCATTACCATTAACCATGTTAGGCTTACGTTCTACCATAAATTCCGATTTAGAAGTATCACCAGCGCAGCTAACATTTGGCAAACAGCTGCGACTTCCGGCCGACTATTTTGATCCCGAAAAGGAAGGTATTAAAAACGCACCAGAATTTATCACGAATCTTCAACAAAACATTCAACAATTTCGAACCTTGACTCATCCACATGGTATACAAAAAACCTACATTCCAAACTCTCTGCACTCCGCTTCTCATATTTTTCTACGAATCGATACGCATAAAAAATCCCTACAGCCACCGTACACAGGACCTTTTCGAATTATCGACCGAGATGCTAAAACTATCACCATCGACAACAATGGAAAGGCTATTAAGGTTTCAATAGATAGGGTCAAACCTGCTTTCATCGACGACGAATTTCACATCGATAAAGAACCCGTAAGGCTATCCAAAAAAACGCCGACGCAAAAAACTCACGAACCGGCTGTCCGAAGCAATTATAAAACAAGATCTGGAAGAATTGTTCATTTCCCAAACTAATTTTGAAGACTTTTATATAATATTCATTGTATTTATATGGCATAATATTCTTTGTTTTTTGTATACATTTTCCATTTCTTTTTCAGCTTTTATTTCTTTTTGTAACGCTGTCGCTAGGGGGGGAGTACTGTAGCGGTCGCTATGACCATTCCACCAGATGGAACGGTCAAACCACCCTCGTACAACAAATACTTTAACTTTTCGGCCATAAAAACCGCGCATACGAAGCGTAAAAGGAAGCGATAAAAAGTGGTTCGCGACGGCGCACGTGCGAGGGTAAGACGGACCTGTTTCGGGTTGGTCAACACAAAAAAACGCTTTCCCCTTAGCGATGGCGAAAGTGTTTCTATACAGATGATTTAGAATTAGTCGATAGTTCACTGCCTCTTATATACTATGTCGATTCTGTTTCGTGAATAAACGTTTACACACATCGCGTCTGATTTTCATCCAACAATACGAACTAAAGGGAGTATTTTCATTTTTTACGTTTTACGCAAAAAGAAAAGGATTTTTTTACATTTTAGTCATGTAATTATTTATACAGAATTTTATGCTGTTTTCAACAATGTATTTTTGACCGCTTTAGCGTTTATATTTGCAAAAATATTATGAAATCAAAATTTACATTTGAACAAAGAAAAAATGATTCTTCAACACGAAATTCGAAATTAAGAGCAACATCGTGACGTTTATGTAAACATTTCTCCAGAGAATAATTAAGTTATCCAGAAAAACTGCTTTTAAAATGTAAATAGTTGATTTTTATCAAAAGCGCAGTTTTTTAAAATTGAATATTTTTGCAAATATAAACGCTACAGTTGTCAAAAATACATTGTTGGAAAGAGTATTGTCACATAGAAACAAGGGGGTACCTAATTTTTGGCTAAAATACGTATAAGAATAGGCATTACAAAAATATAATTCCCCATTTCGGCATACCTATTCTTGTGTAGGTACATTAATTGTGATCGCTCCGATAGACGATACTAAATGTTATCGTTTATCGGACCAATGACAGATCTCCAAAAGCTCGGCGCTAGCAGGTAACTTGGCATATTGTTGGCGTCGGTCTTTGTCGTATTATAGACTCCATATAGGCAATATACGTTTTTCTCGATTTTCGCGTTTATATTTGTATCCTTCATCTTCTCTACTGTGATTGTGTTTTTTTTTTACGATTTTTTTTAATTTCAACGGTGATCGTTATTGATGTGTTCGAACCAGGATACCGAAGTCGCGAGCTGAAGTTAAGTACAAGTAATCAGTAAGCATTCAATTATACTTTGCGTTTTCTTTTTCGTGGTTTAGCGCGAAGACCAGGGCCCTTAACGGGGTAATGGTCTCCGAGCCTTTGGTCGCGCCCCCTCAACACCTCCTCTCTGCGTGAGGAGGTGGGTATTATGAGACTCCAACGTCTCATAATATTTAATTTGGCGCCCAACGTGGGGCCCCAATTTGGCCAGTTGGCAGGCCAATTGGTAAGCTTAAAGGCCACGGAGGGCATTTAACCCTTTTTTTTAGTGCGTGAGAGTTCAAAAGAACTCGTTAACTGGCAAACACGCGTAACATAACGTAACGTTTAAAATTCGAGGCCCAAAATTGATTCAATATAATCTGATTTAAAAAAAAAAAAAAAAAAAAAATCGGGTTAATTAAGGCTAAAATAGCCATGCGAGAAAGAGCATGAGCTCATTTTTGGTTGAACTTGGATCCCGCCAAGTCAAAAAAGCCGTCTAGCGGTAGCAATGGTCTTATCTGAGTATGAACGTTCGAAAACGCATAGGTATATAGAATAAGTTAATTTAGTTTAGATATTACACGCGTTAAGTGATATCGGGCGAAACAGTTAATCGTTTTCCAAATTTGTGTTTTTCGTGTGTTCGGTCTCTTCTTCCGTTCGTTCCGTGGTTTGTTTCGCGGTTTCGGTTTCTGACTCCGGTCGTGATTTGGGAAATATCCGGTGTTCGCGACATCGAGTGATCGGTGGGAGTCGCTCAAGTCCGAAAGAAATCCAGAGGAAGGTGAACGAAGAAAACTCATTATATCATACCTTAATAATTTGGTTAATCTCAAAATTGGTTATGGTGAGTGGTTGGTTAATTGGTTGTCAGTTCGCCACTATCTTGTGGCATCACAGTGTTTTCCGAGGTTTTTGGGGAAAATAAACCTCGTCGATGATGGCAATCGAAAAGAGAACGTCATCGAGTACAAGGGTATTTTCAATGGATTTTTTGGAGTTCACAACATTCTGGAAAGTAAGTCGGAGGAGCGATTCGTATTGTGCATTTCGGTGTCCGAATTTCGGTGTTTTTCAGTCACGATAATCGGTACAATGGAGATCGAGCTGTTGGGACAAAGATCGTGGAAATTGAGCGGAGGATAGGATCGAATCAATCGAACGAAAATAAAGGTCAGTAAGCGATTTAACATTATTATGACTACATGTGTTTAATTAAGTAGTTATAAGTACACGCATGAAATAGAACAGATCATATTCTAGTGTATAATGTTTCGATTATGTGGGCGAAAATTGAACGATAAATTTCGTTTCAAAATTGTCCAAATGTAGATTGGTGATCGTTAATGGTATAATGCTAGGTAGAACCTATCGATTCGATATGATAGGTAACTTCGGTTTAAAATGTCCGATATAATGAAGTTAAGAATTCGATAAATTCGCTTATTGTATTCGATATTCAATAATGGAATGACGGAATTAGTCGAAGCTTTTATTTTTATATTTTTTTTTGTATATTCGACTAATTAGGTATCGGTGATATATTGGTTGTGTAAATTTTGGCTAGGTAATTCAAATTATCGAGTGGAAAGTTTACATAACTGATGAATAGGTAGAACAGCAGTTTCGTCTTGTTTGTTCGTGCTTTTTCGTCTATGTGATGTGTGTGCTTATGGTAGTGCAATCAGCTGCATACTCGCTCGCTGTAGATGATAAGTGGTGCACGCAGCAATAGCGATGTACTTATCTTGTGTTTGATTAGCAGAAGAATTAAACTGCTTTTAAATGCACGATAATACCTAATTCTCCGATGGATAGCTTCGTCTATTAACATCGCCCAATTAGGTCTACGCGCGACCTACACGACTAAGAAAGTAACTAAAAAGATCGCAAATTCGTTTCATTTATTCATTTTTATTTTTCAACGCGATCTCAGAGTTTCGCACGATTATAACTCTGCGAGTTTTAAACTGATTTTTATTTGGTTTACGATTTTAGATGAATAAAAATATTTACCAACGGATTTAACATAACAGAAATTACAGATTTTATTTACTTTTTATTTTTTTTTTTGTAATTTACTGATCCGCGGTGCCGTTATTCCGATATATAGCGGTGGCGCCCGCGTGGTAATAGAATCCAGCCGTTTGCTGGAGAACCGGATTAAACTTTTGATTGTCAATAGGATCGGTGTTTTTATTTTTTGTTTTTTTTTACATTTAGGTTAGTTTTCCAGTTTTGTCGAGGGATCGTGGGTCCGGGCCCCAGCGTTAGGCCAAGTGGTGGCTTTTAATGTTGTAAAGCTCGGGTTAGCGTCTCTCTAAAGGAAAGAGCTACACTTATTTTCTGTGAGACTCGCTCAAACGTATCTCTGGACAAGAATGGAGGGAACTATACATTAAGGAAGGCGAGTGTTTGAAGTCTGAATTTATGTGTAGTCTAGATGTGGAGTATGAATGGAAGAGTGTAGGCTTCCGTTTATTACATTCGTATCGTGGAACTTACCTGTAGGAGAAATGAGTAGTGAAATTAATTTTCGATTCAAAATAAAATATCCGATTTAATTATTCGATAATATTACTCTCGATCATGAGCTCGATGTTGGAATTGTCATTAGACGATTAATTGTATGGAATCGATTTTAATTTTCAAATCGATCTAGATATCTGATTCACGCTTGAATACTTTGTACTATTAACTTAGACGTATGCGTATGATTTATTTTTTTTTAATTTATTTATTTTTACTTTCTATTTATTTGTTTTTTTTTTAGCAAATAATCGGACGTGCGTCTTAGATAGGCACAAAGCAACTATCGTTGGTAAGCGATAGGCTGCTAGTATGGTTCCCCCTTTTCTTCTCCCTCTTGATATTTTTTTTTAACGCAGATAAAATTTTAAAGTCTTTTAATAAAATCTTTGGCTATAAAAATCAAAATTAAAGTAGACCATAGATCGGTTACCACCCTCGAGCGGGGTATTCTTATAAAGTTAGGTTCTTTAGTTCGTTTCGTTGGTTCCGCTTTTCGGTTGTGTTGTCGACAATGTCTACGCGTGGCAATCCACCACCGAAATCGCCGCCAATAACTCGGAAAAAAGCGAACGAGTTAGCCGAAGCTCAAAGGCGGAAGGAAGAATTAGCTAGCGGGAAAGCAACTTCACCCAGTACCTCGCTAAAGAAGACGTTTAGTACGTCTACAAAGACGATGGACGATTCCTCACCTGTGCCCTCTCCGAAGGATTCACCAGCTCACTCTCCTAGTCGAGAATCGGATCAAAGTCCGGAGGAGAGTTTAAATTTAACCGTCCATGAAAGCTTCACTACTGATATGACTCCTGATTTATCGGCTATAGTGGCTGAATCAGTCGTTCTGACTGGAAATGCTGCAATACCCGTCGATACCTCGTTTGTTGCTACGACTGAAATCGACATTATTCCACCATTTACATCGTCAACCGCAGCGAGTGTACCGGGTTCAGTTCCCACTTCAACGCTGGTTAATTTCGAGACCTCTTCGGAATCATCGACGAGTGCTGTACCACCGATTAATAAACCGATTCCCCCCACCTCTCAGCCATCTACCGGTCCTCCTATGGTGAGTAATCCAATGGGATTGTCGGTCAAGAAGTTCGTACAAGGAATTCGAAAGCTGCCTCGAGAAAAGGTTGAGACCACGTCCATTGAACTATTCACCTTCTTGAATAAGTTCACTCAGACCTTTCTTGAAGAGGTATCCAACGTCGAAAGCGTCGAAACTCCGACGCAAAATACCGAAACTCCTGCTGAAAATATCGCTCAAGAGGTACACCCCGTTGAATCGGATACGATTTCGGAACTAAATCCGAATCAAATTCGATCCAAGAATGAACGAGAGCACCGTTCGACCATTAATAATTCGAATCCATCTGCTCCGGTCACAAGTCCAACTCTTCCGTCAGTTAACCCAGATGGTCAGCAAATGATGCGGAGGTGCATTTCTCCGGCACCCCCACTCCGGAATTTGGAAATGAAACTTAGTGCATTCGTTTGTGCTACGTTTGTGCTGGTTTGTGCCGCAAACCCCGTCGTTTGTGCTACTCTCCTTCCCGAGGTATACCCAAAACAATTTGGGGGTGCTGGGGAAACGTCCGCACCCCCACCTCCGCTGATGGGGTTCAAATAGGTCGCAATCGTTTGTGCTACGTTTGTGCTGGTTTGTGCCGCAAACCCCGTCGTTTGTGCTACTCTCCTTCCGAGGTATACCCAAAACAATTTGGGGGTGCTGGGGAAACGTCCGCACCCCCACCTCCGCCAACGGGGTTGAAACTGGGCGCAATCGTTTGTGCTACGTTTGTGCTGGTTTGTGCCGCAAACCCCGTCGTTTGTGCTACTCTCCTTCCTGAGATATTCAAAAAACAAGTTGGGGGTGCTGGGGAAATGAAAATTAAAATGTGTATAAAAGGGTTGAAAATAATTCGATTGATTTGAATTTGATGGCAATCGTTTGTGCTACGTTTGTGCTATCGGATGCACTAATTTTTGTCTCTCTCCCCCTCCCCTTTCCCCTTTTCCCTATTTCGGGTTAAGCACATAGGGAAATAACTCAAATACATATGTTAGGAAATGTTTTATTACCGAATACAATAGGAAAGACCATCGTAAACAACGTATTAAAAATTATCACCCATCCTCTATACCCAAACCCCCTCGAAGTAGATCACAGCTCCCCAAAATCGGTTTCTTCAATATATCTTGATAGAGTTGAATTTTAGGACTAAAATTGTTGAATTGTATTTTGTTCTACACTAAATTTCTTGTACGGCGATGTACTGAATACATTTACACCATGAATAAGGGAGAGTAGTATAGCATTTCAAGCATAGAAGGTTTAGAGTGGTACTAAATTACACCAAAGTCCAAATGCATACATTACCGACGCATAAAACACCAAAAAAATCATACAATATCCCCAATTGATTCTGGTACCCCGAGAGCGAACATTCCTGATGTTTAAAATAAGAGGAGGTTGGTAAGACTGGTATGTACTTATTATCGCATTAGAGATGTGCACTAGGGTGGAGTGAAAAAAAATGTTCTTCAATTTTGATTTACTTTGAGTTGAAAGTCCCCATACAAAATTTCAGAACCCATGGATCATTTGGGGGGAGATAGGGGTCCTCAAAGCAGGGTCATTTAAAAAAAAGTGATTTTTCGCTTCTGTAGCCTCCGGGTCAATACATAACCATAACCACACAGGGCTGGAAGGGTGCAATTTGAGTATTTACTTCTCTCTAGCGCATCGGCAGATCGATTGGAGGCCATCTTGATCGCCCTACCTAGGGGTTGATTAGTTGCAGATTGACGATTTAAATTGCACCTTTCTAGCCCTGTGTGGTTATGGTTATGTATCGATCCGGAGACTATAGACACGAAAAAACACGATTTTTTGGAATGCAGATTGACGATTTTTACATATAAATTTCTCAAAGATTGAAAATAGAAATTCCTTATGTTAAGATCTCAATTTCTTTCCAATTTTGAAGATCTTTTTTTTCACATCACCCATACTATACATAGTTTGGCGATGTACACGTTCAAAATTTTTTAACTTTCTGAGGGGGCAG
Organism: Phenacoccus solenopsis; assembly: GCA_009761765.1. Taxonomy (NCBI): domain Eukaryota; kingdom Metazoa; phylum Arthropoda; class Insecta; order Hemiptera; family Pseudococcidae; genus Phenacoccus; species Phenacoccus solenopsis. The sequence goes on along the minus strand of VFXL01000506.1, from coordinate 164,366 downwards.
TTGTACAAACATACGCTGGTGCAGAGAAATTGTGAGGTAATTGATTCAGTCATTTCATGGAATAGGAAGCGAGAAAAGATGAATTTCAAATTTGTTTGGAGCATTGTAGAACAATTTTTGGCATAAATCCAAACATTGGCAATTCTGACTGTACAGAATTGGCAACACTGCATTGTGAAATTTTCATTTCACGTTACTTTCATTATAACAGACGTATTCATACATTATCTCTATCAATACGGCAAAAATTTTACAAAAAAAAAAAACAAATGTTGGGGAAATTCTTACGGAAATATCGCCAATCTGCAACACAGTCATTGCAAAGAAATTGAGATCTTAACATAAGGAATTTCTATTTTCAATCTTTGAGAAATTTATATGTAAAAATCGTCAATCTGCATTCCAAAAAATCGTGTTTTTTCGTGTCTATAGTCTCCGGATCGATACATAACCATAACCACACAGGGCTAAACCTTCTATGCTTGAAATGCTATACTACTCTCCCCTTATTCATGGTGTGAATGTATTCAGTACATCGCCGTACAAGAAATTTAGTGTAGAACAAAATACAATTCAACAATTTTAGTCCTAAAATTCAACTCTATCAAGATATATTGAAGAAACCGATTTTGGGGAGCTGTGATCTACTTCGAGGGGGGTTTGGGTATAGAGGATGGGTGATAATTTTTAATACGTTGTTTACGATGGTCTTTCTTATTGTATTCGGTAATAAAACATTTCCTAACATATGTATTTGAGTTATTTCCCTATGTGCTTAACCCGAAATAGGGAAAAGGGGAAAGGGGAGGGGGAGAGAGACAAAAATTAGTGCATCCGATAGCACAAACGTAGCACAAACGATTGCCATCAAATTCAAATCAATCGAATTATTTTCAACCCTTTTATACACATTTTAAATTTTCATTTCCCCAGCACCCCCAACTTGTTTTTTGAATATCTCAGGAAGGAGAGTAGCACAAACGACGGGGTTTGCGGCACAAACCAGCACAAACGTAGCACAAACGAATGCACTAAGTTTCATTTCCAAATTCCGGAGTGGGGGTGCCGGGGAAATGCACCTATGATGCGGAGTATGGAGCAGTTCTTCCATAATCTGACTACCACGCTAGTTGATTCCCAAAAATTGTTAGTCCAAACATTAACTCAACAAATGGCTACCATTTTTATTCAGGTACTCGACAGCCGACAACTGGGTACAAATTCGAGTTCCGTTCCAGTTGCTGCAACTACGAATCAGAATTCCAATTCATCAGTTCACATTGAGACCTCTACGCCTAATCCCAATCAGCGGAAAAATCGTCGTGTGTATTGGACCGACGATCCAGTTACAGTCGCAAACACAGAACAAAATCGGAGCATTCCTCCAATCCCGGCAGTCCAATCCGCTGAAATTCCCAATAACAATGCTGAGTCGAGCACGTCATCATTTGAGTCTATCGACGAGCCAAATGCGTCGACTAGCTCAAATGAAACGAGGTATATTCAACCTGTAATACAACCTCACATGCAACAATTCAATTCATCATCGAGTGATTCCGGATTCGATTCGCAACTCGACGAATCGAGAAAACGCGACATCGATCTTCTGAACGAATCTGCTCGAAAATGTCCGTTATTGCGCCAAATCGGAGCCGCAAAAGGAAATATATCGTCCCAAACTCGAAAAGTGGTCAAAAAAGCTTTTGGCCATTTCAAGCAAGTATACCCCTGGAATCCGAAGGGAGATATTCGTTCAGCTTGTCAGTTCATTGCAGAATGGAGCCGAAGAGTGTTGCCTCATTGTGTTAACATGTATGAGGCGGTACAGTCGATTAAGTCATTGACGATTGGTGATGCGGCTTCCTGGAGAGATAAGGTAAATGGCGATGCTCCACTACACGAAGTCATTAAATCGTTCCTCGATACGTTTTATTCGAAACTCACACAAGCGTACGAGTGGAACGAAATTTCAAAGCTCACATACCCCGCGTATGAAGGTCAATCAATCCATGAATTTGCCTTCTATTGGATCGACCGCATGAGTTACAATACCTTAATTCCACCTGAGGTTCATCTTCCAATATTAGCGGAACGTTTACCAAAGGAATTTATGAATATGATCGAAGAATTCCTCGATTGTATCGACGATCCTGAGGATATCGCGAAAGAACATTATCAAGAATTACTTGATAAAATGAAACGTCGCGAAAATCGAAATAAACGACTCAGTCTGAAACCTAAGCCAAATATGTTCACGTTTAGCAGGCAGAATTACTCTCGCTTCATGGAAAGAGACGATTTCGCATCCCCCCACTTTGAACAAGAAAAATCTGAAAATTCCGTACCTACCTGGAGAGATAACCTAATCCGAAAATCGAAGAGTAGCGGTAGGGAAAAATCGTTTAAATCGTTCCAGCGCTCGAATAAAAGTCGATTTAATCGAGATCGATCAGTGAACTGGATCGATGAAGTGGAGGGTAGTGATTTCGATTTTTCTACCGAATCGGATACGTCAACATCGGATAATGATTCCGATGTTCCGTTACCTGATATGCCCGACTATGAGTATTACTCAGCCCAACCAGATGGTACTCTCTGCGCAGTCGAAACTTCTACCGTAAAGCGCAAGGACTCGAACAAAATATTCCGTTTAAAAAGATTGGAAAAATCGGATAAGAAGCCGTCTTTAAACTTGCATCAGTCGACGATAAGAGCTCGACCGTCGACTGCTCAAATAACTCCAAAGAGCTCACCCAACCAATCGACACCTCTTAAGCCAGCAATATGGCAGGGCTGCCAGATCATCGGCGACTCCATCGCTAAAGGAATTTTTTCTGAAGGCATGCCAGCCGAAGACTACGCGCTATGTAAATCAGGCTATTCCATCAAGGAATTATTTCGAGATTTAAAATCGACAAACAAACTCGAAAGTAAGCTTATCATAATGCACATCGGTACCAATGACGTTCGATCGGTCAACTACGATGATACGGAAATACGTCCCATTTTAACTGCGATAATCAAGCGATTGAAGGAACTTGGTGCTGAGAAAATTCTCATCCTCCAAATTGCCCCATTACTTAATCGTGAAAAGGACGTATCATTTTGGAATCGTTTACGAGAGTTGAATACGACCATCTTATTTAAATCCCAAGATTTTCCCTATACGCGTTGTTTTAATGCTTTCCGATATTTCGTGCAACGTAAGCCCGAGTATGTACGTGAAAAAGAATATTTATATGTCGTCGGCAACCAGATCAGTTACAATACTCGACTCAATATGTATCGTCAGCTCACACCAAGTGGTGCACCCGATTATGTGCACTGGAGCACTGAGGCATATCGATTAATTGGACACCAGTTAAAAGGCTGGATTGAGCGCTCCGATACGAAGAAAATCCTTGAGGAGAAAACATCGTACTCACCCACAACAAAAATAATCGACCCGCCAAAAGCAATCCTAAAACGTCCCGACTCCGAAAAATCTGTTAATATTATTGACGAGTATACCGGCGGAGAAATTATCGAATCAGCCAAGCCAGTGTTTAGCACCGACGTTTGCTTCCCTACTACGTCCCAAAATTCAGATGAAAAATCCTCCAGTACGACCAATATTCCAATTGATGAAGCTCTAGTGAACGAGATTACGGAAAACATCGGTGAATCTTCGGTCAATATCATCGAAGATGATTTGGAAGAAGATCCACTCAATTCCTCTAAGGCAAAAAGTCGATTAGTTGCAGATAGATCGCCACTTGCAATGGTTACAATCGGTACCATTAATGAAATTGTACTCATCGATGATGGGGCTAGTTTCAGCTTTATCGGAACAGAGCTTTATGATGAATTAAAACGTAAATGTCCAAAGGCGATTCATTCTGAGATTTCTATGCGTGGGAGCAACTTGCGATTCACTATGGCAGCTGGAAAAGCGGCCATTGCACCGAAGATCTGCGCGGTTATCGACTTTCACTTTCCGAGAATCGAAAGTGGAGACAAGAGGCTCATCCGAACTTCAGTTGCGGTTCTACCGGGTCTAAATCGTAGGATTTTATTTGGACGTAACCTGATAATCGACCTCAAAATGGCTTCCGATTTTGAGACATTTAAACACCGTCTCACATTTCCTGGAGAATCCGAATATCAATACGTGCCATTCGAAAGTACTTCACCCGCATGGATTGCTGAAAAACTAGATGACGGAACCATCTCATTGATACAATCGTATGTTCCCAACGCTGAGGAACTTGGCGATTATTTTGCTACTCATATCATCGAAAATGGCTCAGTAGTACTGCTGCCAGGGAATTTAGAATGTAACTTTATCGATATTTGCTCGGTTGGTAAAACTATTGATCAACCGAATATCATTATCGAGAATCCCGAATTAACATCGAAACAAGTGGATGAGTTGCGGTCCCTAATCAGCGAATTTTCAGTTCTATTTGACGGTCGAACTGGAAAATGTTCGGTCTACTTACATCGATTTGAGTATTATAAGGAACCCTCACACATCTGGTGTAAGTATAGGGCACCTCCGATGACGCGAAAAGCGGACGTCGAAAAAACAATCCAAGCTTGGCTCCAAGAAGGAATTATCGTGCCTTCTACATCGCCTCATCGGAATGCGCTTGTATATGCGAACAAAAGTGATGGCTCGACGCGTACTTGCGGGGATTATCGACCCCTCAACGAATTTATCATTATGCACGCAAACGAGGTCCCAAAGATAGAAGATCTGAAATATCGATTCGCCGGATCTCAGTTCTTCACATCGATCGACTTCAATAATGGTTTTCTCCAGATACCCCTGGATGAAAAAGATCGAAAAGTAACGGCGTTCTCGTTTGAGGGGAACCACTTCGAATTCACGCGCGTCCCATATGGGACGAAAGACAGCATGCCTGCGTTTATCGCGGCTATGCAACGTGTCTTAGCAGGCTGTGAATCATTCGTTTCAGCCTACGTGGACGATGTGCTCGTCTTTTCGTCGAATTGGACCGAACATCTCGGTCATATACGGATAGTCTTGTCGAAAATTCGAAACGCACAGATGACATTATCGCTCAAAAAATGTCAGTGGGCGAAGCCTGAAATAAAGTATTTGGGCTTAATTGTCGATAAAAATGGCACGAGACCCAATCCGGAAAAGGTTGAATCCATTCGAAATATCCCGGCTCCCACCAATAAGAAAGGACTTCAATCGTTCATGGGAACGATAAATTATTATCGATCATACATTCCATGTATTACTCGAATTGGCGGACCTCTCTTCGATCTGATGAAAGAAGGGAATAAATTTGTTTGGAAACAGGAACACGAAGATGCGTTCCAAGCGTTAAAGTCCTCGCTTGTAAATGCCACCTTACAGAGTCATCCAGATTTCACGATTCCTTTCATATCTGCACTGATGCATCGATAAAAGGAATCGCAGGGATGATATATCAAATCGTCGAACAGGACAAAGCACGGCCAATTTCGTTCACATCGCGTATTGTACATCCTCATGAACAAAATTATACAACGACCGAGCTTGAGCTTTTGGCTATCGTGCACGTCCTTTCAAAAAACTTCTACTTACTCTGCGGCCGTAAGATCATCATTTATACCGACAATGCCGCGAATGTCTTCCTGAAAAGGCGAGAACTGCTACCATCGCGATTGAACCGCTGGTTCGTGTTTTTAGAGAACTTTGAGTTCGAATTGCGGCACATTGCCGGGAAAAAGAACATGGTCGCGGACACTCTATCACGCTTTCTGAAGACGACAGACCGCAGGGAGGGAGATAGTGTGGCACCTATCGAATTTAGTTTCGAAGAATCCGGAAATACAGTCGAATTGTTCGACTATAAGGTCGATACAACTTTGCTTCGCGATCTTCGGGATCTTTATTCGTTCCAAAAGCGAGATTCGTTCATCTCTGTCTTGCTGGCAAAGAAAAACACTCGATTAATCCGTCCCTCATCTTCTCGTTATATCGTTATCGTGGATATGATGGAGAGGATCGAATATACGTTCCTGGTGAATTACGGAGTCGACTTTTAAAATATTACCACTTTTTTTACGGACACGTCGGAATTGCAAAATTGATTCGATTAATCCGCCGACGGTTCGACTGGCCTGGTCTTACGACAGCGGCGTATAAGTTGGTAAATCAATGCGTCGAATGTCAGACGATGAAAAAGTCGAATGCGGCTCAGTCTGGACCTCTATATTCAAAATTACCTTCTGCAGTCAACGAACTTGTCGCGATAGATTACTACGGCCCATTGCCTGTTTCGAGATCAGCCTGCCGCTACGTTATCGTGATGCAGGATTTATTTTCTAAATTTACTCGTTTATTCCCAATCAAGCTTGCAACAGCAACCTCGACTATAAAGGCAGTCGAGAAATGGATTGCTGATCACGGCAAACCTTCAGCGATATTGAGCGACAATGGTCCTCAATTTCGATCCGAATACTGGGCCTATCGATTACGTAATCTCGGCATTGAGTGCCGGAAAACCGCGACCTACACTCCAACTTCGAACCCGGTCGAACGGATAATGTCCGTAATCGGTGCAGCCTTTAGAATATACTGCACGGGAAAGCACCGGAAGTGGGCCCACATACTCCATGATGTGGAGCTCAAATTAAACATCACGGAATCTTCGTCCACAGGGAGAAGTTCCCTACGAAGTTATGAATCGTCGGAGATTTCTTGACGACATAGATCGCCTGTATCCTCGGGAGAAAGTCCAAAACATGAATCAATTGGCAGAGAAAATCCGTCCGAAGCTGAAATCTTCATTCGATTGCAGGAAACTTTATCACGATAAGCGACGAAAGGTTCGAAAGCTCGAACCTGGTGATTTGGTTTATGTTAAATTACACCCGCTCTCCCAGGGTGAAAAAGGTATATCGGCAAAGCTATCACCGGTTTATGATGGCCCATATCGAGTTCATTCAGAACGATTTCCGAATCACTATCGATTAATCAAAGAGGCCGACAACTCAATTAGGTTTGCGAATATTCGTTCGCTCAAAGTCGTCACAGAATAACTCAGTGACTCGTAACCGAATCTACATCTTATTTTTTAAGTTTGTAAAAAAAAAAAAAAAAAAAAAAAACACGCGAAGAATTCTTTTTATTTTGTTTATTCATCCAACTCGTGCCCAATCTCGATTAGGGAAATAAGATGCTTGTTCGATTATTTGTCGACTCAAGGAATCGACATTAATCGATTCTATGGTTTCAGTAATGGAAGTATTATCCAAACGATCGTCGCCTATAAATTTCGAATCTTCGATTTCCAAAATAGAACTACACTCGCTACTATCAGTGCTTCATTGGTTCAGTTCATTCCATTCAAATTTTGATTTATCAGCAAAACCAATCCAATGTGTACTCTCAGATCGACAAGAATTCCATTGTACTGGGAATATGATCAAACCATGAAATAATACAAGTAGATTCAGAGATTGGTTCAAGCATCAAAGTACCATAAATCGCGGAATTGTATCGAATTATTTATTTGGTCCATTTTTTATTTTTTATTTCATAAGATGTTTAGGGAACGCCGGCATGAATCACAAAATTGATACCCGCGTATGTAATCGTTTTTTTAGCTGGAGCGATCATCATGAGATAGATTTTTATTGTTTTTATTCGATGTTTGCATTTATATTTTTTTTGTTTTTTTTTTTTGAGATCGTTACTAGAAAACTTATTCATTTTAATTTCAAATTTTTTTTTTATTCTTCAAAATTGAATCTAAAATTTTGTTTCTTTTTGTTCTTTTCTTTATTTTTGGCTCTTCCTTCATCTCTGGCATATTAAAATTTAAACTTGGATGTTGTCATGTTGGAAATGTTTTAGATTGTAAAGGACAGAGTTCGACGTCAATGCGCCAAGCTAACTTCCCGTATCTCCTTGGTGATATGTGAGGAATTCGAGGATCTAACCGAAGGAGTAAAAGTTGGTTCCCAACTTTTATTTTTTCGGGCGGGGAGAATATGTCACATAGAAACAAGGGGGTACCTAATTTTTGGCTAAAATACGTATAAGAATAGGCATTACAAAAATATAATTCCCCATTTCGGCATACCTATTCTTGTGTAGGTACATTAATTGTGATCGCTCCGATAGACGATACTAAATGTTATCGTTTATCGGACCAATGACAGATCTCCAAAAGCTCGGCGCTAGCAGGTAACTTGGCATATTGTTGGCGTCGGTCTTTGTCGTATTATAGACTCCATATAGGCAATATACGTTTTTCTCGATTTTCGCGTTTATATTTGTATCCTTCATCTTCTCTACTGTGATTGTGTTTTTTTTTTACGATTTTTTTTAATTTCAACGGTGATCGTTATTGATGTGTTCGAACCAGGATACCGAAGTCGCGAGCTGAAGTTAAGTACAAGTAATCAGTAAGCATTCAATTATACTTTGCGTTTTCTTTTTCGTGGTTTAGCGCGAAGACCAGGGCCCTTAACGGGGTAATGGTCTCCGAGCCTTTGGTCGCGCCCCCTCAACACCTCCTCTCTGCGTGAGGAGGTGGGTATTATGAGACTCCAACGTCTCAGTATAAAATTCTCTATAAATAATTACATAACTAAAATTTCAAAAAATCCCTTGGTTTTTGTGTAAAATCTGAAAAATGAAAATGCTCCCATAGAGCCAATGTATTTTTTTGAATGTTTATCCTATTTTCAATTTTAGACTAAGTTTTTTTTTGTGGTAACTGCAGCGCACCCTACACATTCGTGGACAGGTCAATTTTTGCAAACTCAGCTCCTTAAAATATCGTTCGATTCCTTCTTTATAATCCAGGTCGTTAAGGGCATAGGAGGATAAGAATGGTGAATCTGGCCTGGAGCCCAATTTCGATGAAACTTGACTGGTAGGTAGATAGGTACCCTTTAGAAACTTCCATTGTCAAAGTTTCAGAACCCCGCCCCCCTCGTTTTTGAGAATTTAATTTTTAATTGAAAAACCAATTCGAATTTTTCTTTTACGCAATATGTAGTTGAAGATAATTTATAGCGATGTTTACTATATGATAAGAGAACTGCTGTTTTGAGGTATCGAATTTTTCTTCACAATTATTTAAAAACTATTGTAGGTATTAAATTTGCGTTTGATTTATTTTGTTTATAATGCATTTTAAAATTGTGGTGTGTAAAAACATTACTAAAAAAAGTTGTTTTATTTTGGTGAAAAATAGCATCATGATGACTTTTTTGTTAAAAACACTTTTATTCATTTTTTAAAATTATTTCCCCCTCCATCAGATATTCGTCAATCGTAGAAAGATATAGTAATATTACAGGGAAAAAAAATGAAATAAAAAATTCAGAAATTGAACTGAACAACCAAAAAATGAAACAAAATTACAATCAAAAGAAAAAAAAATCAAGAACGAAAAAGAAACGAAAGAATATCTAACCTCTTCCGCACCGAAAATTACATTATAACTTTTTATGAATCTTAGATACAAATTTATTAAAAAAAAATCAATTCATTAAGAAATACTGCATCCATGTTTTATCGTTTTATAATTTTTTTCAGAATTCATGGACCCAAAAATGTTCTAGAAATTAATATCATTTGAACTTTTTAACAACCCAAAAAAATGAGCAAAGGGAATATACATACTAGTAGCATGAACATAATTTTTTATAGTTAATCATGTATTTTTTTGGTCATAATTTTAATATGCATTAATAAAAATTTCAAAATATTGCGATTTTTCAGGATCAAAAATTACACGAACTGATAGAAAAATGGCGAGAATCAAAAAAGAAAACCGAAAACTGCCAAACAAAACACACCAACGTCTACACACTGCCAAAGAATTGAAAATTGCCAATTAACGTGCAAATATCACTCGAATATCTCTCTTAAACTATTTTTAACAATAATCCATATCAATTTTATTAATTATATTAAAAAGCACTTCTTAAAATGAAATCGTATGCTTCAGTGGGCGAAAAGAGCGACATTGTGATTTTCGCTTTTAGCAAAAAGGTTGTATTTTCAATTTGTCATGTTTACTTCTCAATTATTGTTACCAAACATATTTGCTACGAGCTTAGCCTTGTAGAGATATTTATTAACTTGGGTACTCGTATGTATTACTGGTGCTAAGTATATTTACATTTCATGAAATGTAAACGGGAAATTTAAAAATTTAAAAATATTCAATACTTACTTTTATTTATTTACATATTTTAATGTCTCTACGAGAGCATTCTTGTTCTTGAATCAGAAAGCCGCTCCGCTAATTTAAATTTTTTTACACGTTGCACAATTTTATTTTATTTTACATTGGAATTTACAAAATTACAAATGTGGTGATATAGTAAAGTGGAAAGTATAATGTAAGTTGTAAGTATGCAAGTCTTACTTAGCACGAGTTAAGAATTTTATTCATTATTGCGCGCAAATTATTTAAATTTTTTTGTATTCCTATTTTATTCCTTGGATGACTGATTTTTTGCTTTTAAAATTATTTTTTCATGTGATTTTCTTTTTGAACTTCGTTGAAGTTTATTGTACTTATATATTTTTTTGATCTAATGCCAAGAAGATGGCATTCGTGTAGTCATCTCATGTCTCGATGTAACACGATTGCCAAATATAATAGATAAAGTTTCTAGGAAATTCAAAAGTGATATAATTTTAAGTTATGTTTGTTTTTGTTTTAGTTAGTTTTTGTTTTGTTTGTAGCTAGTCTTTTTCTTTTCCTTTTTTTGTTTGTTATGAAGAATAAAAGTACGCAGAATATTAATTTGTTTTATAACGTTTTGAAAAATCATCGAACAAGTAAAAATAATATGGAAATATAGAACTGAAAGAAAATTTTCTGAAATTTCAGCGTCACTTTTGGCCACATTTAAAAGAAATTCCATCTCTACAGGTATTACGTAATTGCTGCATAATTTCATATTTTTTGAAGCGAAAGCAATACCCGTATTCCATACATCCTGGCTTACGACAGTCTTGTTACGATGAAATTTACAATCCATTACTCTCACCAGTCTTACCTGATTGCACAAATATATGGAATTCAAACATGAATTTGTATAAAATTGATTATTTTTGTTGATATTGCAATCGTTGATGAGAAAAAATACAGTACGTTCACCCTGAGGGAATTCGTTGATGAAACTTGGGGGTGGTGGAAAGGCAAAAGTATCGTGAATAATTTTCACTCACCATGCCCAAAAAAAAATTAATGGTAGGAAGCATCAAATAACAGTTTTATTTAAAATAATTGATATTGCAAAGTTTCAATGCTGTCTAATTGTGATGGGAGTGATGAATTTTTCTACGCATAAAGATCACTAGATCAGACACATTCAAGCTTGAAGAAACAACATTAGCATTTCTTGATCAATGCAATCATGTGAGAAATTTTTCAGTAAAATAACGAAAGATACAATCTTTCATGTTTAGATTAAGTATCCGAAGGCAATATGCGATAATGGATATGAACAAGTTTCATTTTTACCCTCATCCGCCTGATTTATAAAGTAGAGGAAAGTGTTTCATAGAATTTGCTTCTTCATCTAAAATATTATTTCTCGAGTTCATAATTATTATCATGAAATCCAAAGTCTTAGAATTTAGAACAACTGTCAAAAAAATGAGTTTAGGTAAGGTATAAACTGAAATAAGGCATTGCTATGAAATGGTTAGCTAGTACTTATTACTTAGATATTTTCTAACATATTCTCATTTATAAACAAAAATATGTAGTTGTATTTCTTTCTTATATACCCAACAGACAATTATAATTTAAAGATGTCGAAGAAAAAAGATATAAGCAGTATTAAAATAAAGCGTCGGTTATAATGGCACTGAATTTTTCACAGAAAAAGTTGAACCTGTGTTTTTTTATGGAACTGTTTATAATAGCCAGTGAATCAGGCAATGAAAGATTCACTGGGTTTCAGTGAAAAGTTGAAATATTTTAACTTTTCAGTGAATTTCTACAGTGTCAAACATTTGTTTGTTCATGTTACTCTGTTATCACTTTGAAGTACTCGGGGATTTTTTGGGTAGTTCTAGCCATTCCGTGAAAATTTCACTGACCCAGTCAGTGCCATTATAACCGGCTCTTAAGTTGATAAACCTAAATGCCTAACAATAGTGTTAGAAAAATTAAGTTCATCCATTAATATTCTTCATTCCTGTTATTTAGTTGGGAGAAGGTTAGGCAATGTGATACAGACAGCTTACTGGTCTACACGTGAATGCGTGTAGGAGTAGCGCGCCCTAACCAAGACGCGAATGGTCAAAAACGTTATCACTATAAATAACAAAGAAAGATGTGTTGAATTTGGCGGTACTCTTTGAAATTTCGCTCTTGGAAAATCAAAATAATTCTTAATTACCTTTGTTCACTTTGTTAGTGCGAAGTGTTTGTTTCAAGAGTGTTAATGTTCTGCTAATTTGATTTCATAAACGAGTTTTCAGTGCGTGAAAGTTTGTATTTGTTATGGATCTAGATTGATTGAAAATTCGATGCGAAACACCGGTACGCTGATGAAAAACGTAATGTGCAACAATGCAGGTAATAAAATTACTCTTTCAATTCGATAGGATAATAATGTTGATGAAATAGATTAAGTTTGAAGTAGTCTTGGAACTTGGATTTAGGATTGAAGATTCCTCAGTAAATCGGCCTTTATACCTATAATGTCAGTTTCCGTTTAGATGGAATTCTTCTTCCTTAACCAATGCATTTCATTCTTAAGATGTCATAAAAGGCAGCAAACTGCTCATATATATACATTTTTTTCCACACGTACCACCGGCGAGTATTCATAAAATTCGCTCAAAATTTGGTGAGAGACTCTTCTTGAAAATGCGCAGAACAGCTTTTTTTGTTTTTTCGATAAATTTCAAAATGGTGGATCACTCAAATTTTTAGGGGGGCTGGAGAAGGGGCAAATAAGCTCAAATTTTTCGTTTTTGATCTCATATGAAAGAATGAGTCACGAACACTTACATATCCAAATTTCAGCTTCCTAAGTGCATATTGAGAGGAGTTAGAGCAAAAAACGGCTTTTTGAGGAAGTTTTGAGTCATAAAATTTCTTGAATCTTTCATATCTCCCCACCAAATCAAGTTAAAGAGGTCAAATTTTGTGTGTGAGGTTAGTTGGTGACCAGAATATGACCTCTTGAATTTGGATCAAAATGGATCCAAAATGGCGGATTATCAAAATTTTGAGTAAAGCTTGAGGAGCCTCAAGTTGGTAAAAATATAATTAATATGAATACATATGATTGTTGGGGATAAGTTGTATACTATATCCACAATTCACTTCCATACATGATGTTGGAGGGGGGAAGGCGGAGTTATCAACCTAAAATAGTGGTGGGGGTACAGGAGGAGTCGAAAATTTTTTATTGCTGTGTCATATGATAAAATGAGCCCAAGTGACAAACGTATTTTGATTTTAGCTTCCTCAGTGATTTTGGAGGGGAGTTAGAGCAAAAAACGGCTTTTGGAGGGGAAATTGCTGCAGGAAATTTCATGAATCTTCCATATCTCATCACCAAATCGGCCTAGAATGGTCAAACTTTGTGTGTAGGATTAGTTTGTGACCAGAATATAACCTCTCAAATTTGAGTCAAAATGGTTCCAAAATGGCGGATTATCAAGATTTGAAGATAATTTGAGAAATATGTGTTCACATGATTATTTCATGGCAAGAAATACTACATTTGTGCCAAATTCAACTTCTTAAGTGTTTTTGGAAAGGATAGGGTAGGGGTTTTCAGACTTGGTATTGGGTGTGGCCTGTAGTCATGAACGGTTAAGCAAGGTTATTAATAAATCAAAACAAGCTCCAGTTAAAAACTCAGCTCCAGTAATGCGGCATGGCTGCTTACGTTTTTTTTATTTAGTTTTAGATTTTTGCCGTTTTTAGCTTTTAAGTTTTGATGTTTTGAAGTTCTGACTTCTGAATTTGAAATGAAAATAAAAATTTTTCTATTATTTTTATTTTCAATTTTTTTACATTGGTATTTTACTTTTTTCATGAGTCATAGCTACTTGAAGGTTTGAAAATATTGAAATAAAGCAAAATAAATAAAAGTGTTGAAAATAAAAGACAAATTTTAGTTTATGAATTTTCGAGTCATTTTATTTTAGTGTACAAATTGACAGACATACGTACAAACACAATAACAGGGCTTTTGCAAACACAAATGTAAAAAAACACCACAACCACAATAACCTATTGAAAATTGAATTTGTTTCAATTAAAAACCTTAACCACCATCACAAATTAGAAAATAGAATCAAAAACCATAATATGTTATACTGAAAAAATTTTGAAAACTTTTTCAAAACCATAACCAAAAAAAGAAAGGAATTAGAATTTCAAAACCACTTAAAAGCATTTCGAACTTTCAATTGAAAACCAATTCAAAAACCACAAGTACCACAACCTAAAACCTAACTATCACGTACCACAACTACAACAACCAATTGAACCTAAAATGGTTTTTAACCCTGCTTTTTTGCACTTTAACCTGACGTTTCAGAATATCTATTTTTTGGATATCTGAAAGCCCTCTATTCCCGAAATTTGCTTGTAATAATTTTATAAACCCATGTGGGTGTTGCTGATTTCCAGTTGTGAACTCTGGAAGATTCCCCAACTTAGGATCCTTCGTATGTGAGTGAATTGTTCAGTCATTGAGTATGGTGGTAAGGCTACGCTCTTGGTCTAATGCAGCATTTTGATTAGCTGTTAACACATTAGCCAAAGTTTGTAGTATTTCTGTACTAGAAGGGTTATTCGAAGTCATAGTTTGCTCAGGATTAACCCTAGGAACGTCATTTAAACTTGGCATATTTTGAACTGGTACAATATTTGAATTACATCGAGCAGGTGGAGTAGAATTATGCCCAGTCCCGGTAGACATATGATTGGCATTCTACAGGTACATAGCTCACTCTTATTAAAGCTTACAGAGGCAACATGTTCCTCAATCACTGTCACTCGTTCACTAATTCTTTTCTCAAGCAATTCGTTAATCTGAGCTACAAAACTGACACTCAAATGTTCAGCAAGCTCAGGTACCATAGATGATCGAGTTCTTCGTTTAGTTTTTGGTGTGGAGGAAATTTCTTCACGTGTTGACACACGCCCCGTCGTATTTTTTGCAGGTCGACCCCTCTTGGCGGCTATCACCGCTTTCCTTCCTGGCTTCCTTCTCGTGACATTAGTATCAGGAATTTGTTCCTCCAACCAATCTATTTCATCACCATCCGATTCTAAAGGACTTTTATTTATATTTTCGTTTTTTCTAGACATATTTATTTATTATAAATAATCGTAATATATGAATCAATTTGAATTGAATTCTTGGAATAGTAGCATTACGATTGGTGGTAGGCAGGGTAAGATAAAAATGGTAAGGCAAGAGAATAATCGTGTAATTTGTATAAAAATATGGACGTCACTCCTACCCTTCATATTATTTTGAGCAAAAATAAGCATCAATAAAAATTTAGGTATAGAAAATAAATAAGATATACATCTTATGAGATTAAGAAATTTAGGAATATTAATTTAAATTGAATAATCAAGAAATATAAAAACGGCATTCAGATAGGAAATTAATTATAATCTGAGAATAAAATTAATCGGTGCATGTTTTTAGAAAAATTGAAGCGTCCTTTTGAAAAAACACCATAGTCCAAAAATGGAATTTTTCAGGGGAGTAAAATAATACGCCGGGATTATGGTTATTTTTTAAACTGAAAATAACCTTTATCACTGTTGTAGATTCGTGTCAATAAAATGAAAAAAATCGCAATTTTTGGTTCCAGTGTGTATACTTTAAAATTGTCATCATTTTATGCACGTTATTTTATTCAGAATATATATTATTTATCATTGATTTCAGTTTTCTTACTTTAAAAGCTGAAATTTGAATATGTTAGTGTTTGTGAGTTACTCCTTCACATGAAATCAAAAACAAAAACTCTGAGCTATTTGCCTTTTCTCCAACCACCTTCAAAATTAGAGTGTCCGCTATTTTGAAATTTATGGAAGAAACAAAAAAAGTACCTCTGCGCATTTCCGAGAATAGTTCCTCACCAAATTTTGGGCGAATTTCATGAATACCTGCGGGCGCTATATGTGGGATAAAAATATATATACCAAAAAGTTGAACATTTGCCGGATGATTACAAATGGTCTGAAACGCAAAAATTTCAAGACTCCACTCTCCTCCGACTTCCCTTCCCAAATCAGGTAGGCTGTAATAGCTATAGTTTTCAAGTTAAAAACTCAGCTAATAATACCCTCAAAGTCATGTTGTTATTTTTAATTTTTGGTGGTGGTGGGGGGGCGGGGTTATATAGTTACCTCATAGGGCCACTACACATGGTTTTCCCTTTGACTATGTAGTATATGGACCGCTGGAACTGTAGAAACGTAATCAGCCAATATAACGCAACTAAATGGAGGTCGCATTTCCAAAAACGCGTCTGCGCATCACAATTCTGTCATTCGAAACGTCGTGTTTCCCTGTACGCTAGGAAAGCAGAGTAAAGCAGGGGGAAAGTGGGAGGCATTTCAGGTAAGGAACGTCAGTTCATACATGCGCAGACTCGTTTTTGGAATTGCGACCTTCATTTATATTGGATGAATATCATAACATTGCGCTAACTGGAGTTCGAGCGGTCCATATACTGTATAGTCAAAGGGTTTTCCCCGGGCCCATCCTGAAAGTTTCGCCAACCCTGAAGGCATCCACAGAAAATACATAATATTCACTTTTGTAACAATGAAATATTTTTCTTTCTCCCACACGTATGAATTATAATTTTGAAGAATTATCCCAACAGATATTGCATTAATTGAGAAGAGAAGGCAACTTACACTTGAAATTTATCGACATACCTAAATTTTTCACAAGCACAAGTACAATTCAATCGAAGTGATTAAAGTAAATAAAATATCAATTAAACCATAGGAAGTTCAGTCTTCATAATTCCCTTTATCATTATCGTTAACTTCTCGATACATCTAGATTACAGCCAAATTAAATATTTCATCACTCTTATCGATGATCAGGAAGCTGAAATGATCGACAAGGAAAGTTATTATCGCGAAGCACTACCCAGCACTCATTATTTTAAAATTATTTATAATGTGAACTTGTTGTAAGTATAAGTGGCTCTTATTTTCATTAAACAGGTGAAAAATCTGATTTTACATATTTTTTCACTGCTGAATTTGAAGCAGTTATCGATATCCAACTGAATTGGTATAATAAACATTTCATTTAAATCTATTTTTACTGTGTTAATTCAAATAGCACGAATGGGGACGAGTTATTATTTAGTAGTAAAAAAACAAATGTATGAAAGAAAGGAATAAACAAAAGTAATGGGAAATCCAGAGGTTGGAGAATACTTTAATGTACTGAATTTCTCAAAATCATATTTCCGCATTTTCTTCTTTAGAAATTTTAGGCATAATTATGATGATGGTCTGGGTGATCTTTTGATTGCATCAGAATTTCGCATTTTATTTTCTATTGTTTTTTTATCTTTTTTTTTCATCGATTAAAGATATTTTATAATTAAAGTTTGGGTTGTTGCTTTGTTAAAAAAAATAAAAAATCTCACTTAGGTACTTATTTTGTACTAAACTCATTATCCAACTATGATTTTTCTGGACAGCATAATCATTTGAGACAATCAACATTCGCATCATTTTATATTTTTGGAACCCCGATGAGATATTTTACAATACTCTGACACGTAGCTGATGTCTAACCTTGCGAGTTGGTGTGAATGTAATAACGTAGCGAAGTATTATATTGTTTTGTATATTTCATGTCTTGCCTTCACATTGTGTGGACGTGCTGTTTGTGTTTTTTCATTATATCCAAAGTGAAAGCTCGTAAAAAAGTATCGCGCCAATTTTTGGGACGCCAACAAACTTGAGTTGTAACCTTCGCGTTTTATCATTATATTGTGATATTATGATGAAACACTATGAGTAGGCTTTTCTTATAGATGAAATAAATGCGAAAAAAATGGCGTTGGAGTAGTCGATTAAAAAATTATAAAAATTTTGGAAAAATGTAGTGTACGACAGACCAAAGATCTACAACGCTCCCATGTATATCACAATATGATGGAAAAACGTGAGGGTTACAACTCAAATTTGTTGGCGCCCCAAAAATTGGACGCGATAAGTATCTAATTTTGTCCGCATATCCCTTCCATACAAAACAAAAGAAGGCGATACTCCCGTCGTTGTATGAGGAGTTCTTCGATACTGCGTGAGAAATTTTCGTAATTTTTCTTTTGCAACCTTTGCCGTTGCATTTAATGCCTTTAAAGCATCTTTAAAATTCTGATTATGCCTCTCAGCTTGCCCATTGGTTGCCGGATAGTATGGTGGTGACAACCTATGTTGAATATTATTCTTCTTTAAGAAAATTTGAAAATCTTCAGAGGTAAATGCTGACCCGTCAAATAACCGAAACTCAAGAAAATTGCTTTTTATTTGCTTTGTGAATAACGAAATACGAATTCAAATTCATTTTTTTTTTTAAATTTATCCTTACTAATTTTTCACGTTCTTTCCTATGGTAAAGGCAGATTTTCGCAACGCAAATTATTTTTGGTAGTTTCTTGAGATGTGGTGTTTTTGCAGTCAAGGATTTTTTTTTTGAGATGTGGTATTGTTGCAGTAGGGGTGCGATATAGAGATCTACATATTTCGTTGGCTGAGATCAACTCATCATTATACATATTATACCGTGCGTCCAAGCACTTTAATAAATGTTAAGACTGATATATTCATTTCGATTGCATTTGAAAAAATTAATTGTAAATATCTGGAAAAGAGATTTTTTCGCTGATTATACTCAAATCACTTCGACACACTGTATTTGGCAGATGTTTTCATTTTTTGCACAACTGAATCTAGAAATTTCATGTTGAAGCAGGTTGTATTTTTTTCTTTTACTTCCCGCAGGGCTGTAATAGGTGATCGTGTTTCGTTCCGTTACCGTTCCGGTATCCGTTTCTCTGAGTCATTCCCTTACGTTCCCGTTACCTTATGTTCCAATATTGGATGTTCTGTTACATTCTGTTCCGTTCTTTACCCCTTTTTTTAGTATGAGTTGAAGTCTCGTCTTCTTTTTTATTTTTTTCTTATTGATGATAGTGATGGTAAAAAATTTAAAATTTAAAAAACATTGAAAATCAAACAATAAACATTTAAACAATGACTCAAAGTTGCAACACAAAATGACTCACATTGTATGAATCAACGACAATGCACTGAGCAGTTTTGCCATTTTTTTTTTCTTTTTGAAGACTGATTGATAATTGATTGAGTTATTGGTTCAAGTTGGTTTACAAATTTGAAAACGTTTATTGAGTCATTCTAAGTTAAAGTTACTTAGAGCCTTTCAGACACTCAATCAGTAAGTTTAGGTTACAGTCAAGGACTCAGGGTAATAATACTCAGTCACTTTGTGGTTAACTCAAGTTAACGGTTAGCGATCGAGTTACCATACCCTGCTTTTCACAAATTCACAATTCTACTATGGTACTAGCCACTAGGTATTAAAGTTAATTGAAAATGATCAAATTTGAATTTCACATAAAAAAATGTACATTGCATTGGGCTTAGAAGGTAGGAAGCTAAAAACAATTTTGCCAGCATTCAAATTTCAAAAAATTAAAACATTGTAAAATAACAGAACACTAACAAAATTGATCCGTTACGTTCCATTACGGTCAGTTCTAAAAAATTTCGTTCCGTTCTGTTACGTTCCATTCCGTTACTAAAATGAGAAAATTGGCCGTTACGTCCCGTTATTCCGTTATGTTCCGTTACCGTTATTACAGCCCTGATTTCCCATATCTTAATGTTTTGTTTTTAACTATCGAAACTGTGCTAAAAATTCTTTCAACGTCTGTTTTTAAAATAGGTAAAGCCAGAATTTATAATATCTCCCTCAATAGATGAACATACCTAAATACATGAAAATGAAGCTTATAACTGTATTTAGTAAGTGTTCACTTGATTTACATTGTAATGTACTCGTACTTATAGCTATATTTTTATTACAGCTTATTTTGCCTCATCGTTGTTTCTAAATCTTGTGGAGAATAAGAACATTGATGAATCGAAAAATAAGGTAAGTGCAACAGATCTATATAATTATACTAGGGGGCTTCGCTCAAATTGCCTTTTCGCCCTTTTGTGGCTCCCCTCCCCCTCCCCTAAACAGTTGATGATTGAATTTTTCTGAACAAAAAAGGTACATGTGCGATGAAAACTGGACTACTATGAAAGAATGATTTTGGTAATAGTTCTCTAAAAACTAAGTTGGCTGTGTACAAAGATTTTTTTTCACATGTGTTAAAAGTTGATACACAAAAGGTTTAAAGACTTCACCTTCCCCCGACTCCCTTCCCAGATCAGGTATGTTGCAATAGGCAATAGCTATGGTTTTCAAGTTAAACACTCAGCTAAAAAAGATATTCGAGTAATGTAGTTTTCGAGATATTTCATTGTAAAAAAAAAGCACGCGTTTCGACTTTCGAAACTTTGAACCATAATATAATATCTCAAAAAGTTTGAGTCCTAGAGTATAAATAAAAAAAAAACCAAGTCGAAAAAATTTGCAATCAGCTAAGAAATTATGATTTTTGGTAGACGGCGGCAACACTGATTTTTGGTGCAGTTGAAACGCGTCACCTCGTCACCGCTAAACGCACACACCATAGTACACTTTATGAGCTTTCGATTAAAAAAAAAAATTAGCTTTCTAGGTGCAATAGAAAAATCTCGGGAGTTTTTTCCGACTTTTTCCGGAATTAATTCAGACTTTTTACCTTGCAGCTTTATATATATGATACCTTTCTGTAGTACTTTCTTCCCTGTTAGGTAAATTTCTCTTATAAAACTTAACATAGAGTTTTCTTTTTGTTTCCAACACCGATGTAGAAATTTTATTCTAGACTTTATACTTACTTTTCAACTTCTTTTTCAATTAGATTACTACTATTACACCGAATCCTAATACTGGTGTAAGTTCTCAGATCACCACCCACCAGATTCCGTTGCTGATGTAAGTATAATATTTCTAGACTATAATGTAAATTTACGTCACAAGAATTCTTAAAGTGTCATAATATATCTAGATATTGCTCCTTTTCTGTGGTACCTATTGTCAGAGACGGGCCGAGTCTTGGCACTCGAGGGGGTGGGGTGAAAATCTAAAAATGCCGACTGGTATTTTCAACTTTCCGACTACGATTGATTAATTTGTAATTTTATATACGAGCAATATCACATTTATATTTACCTACGAACTCAAAGAACAAAAAGAAGCAATTAAAAAAATCAAAGAAGATAACATCTGCAGTCGTTTTTCAAACTGCCTGAGGAGGTGATACACTGTACAAGTTTAATTATTTTGATAATGTAAAAAGGGATATTTCTGCATCATTTTGAATTTTGGTGAATAACGAAGTAATTTCTTAAGATAATACAAAAATCAGAAAAGAACAAAAATGTATTTTAAATGCAAAACTAAAAATATAAAGAATATCTAAAAATTGATTTTTTTCAAATTAAACAAAAACGAAAGGAAATTCAAGAATTAAAGAAAACATTGATGAGAAAATAAATAAATTTAAAAAAAGTCCATATTACAAAACAACGTAATAAAATAGAAACATTTTTATAAATGAAAAAAAATCCAAAAATTAGAAAGCAAATAGGTTGGGAAGTCTAAAAACTAAACAATAATATTGTTAAAAATGAAAATTCCGAAAACTAAAAAGTGCAACAATGAAAGATATCATGAAAAAAAGAAAAAATTATAAAATGAAAACAAATCTACAAAAATGGAGTAATGTTTCAAACTGAAGATAATTGCTAAAATACCGGATGATTATTTGATTGGAGCACCCCAAGCGCAAAAATCTTACCCTCATAGAAATAAATTATATATTTGAATGATATTAGCAAGAATAAATGGCATAAATAAAATTTATTTAATGCTTAAAAGCCTCTATCGTAAAATAAAATGCAAAATTTTAAATTATACTTTTATTGTCAAAATACACATAAATGTATTGAATTGTTTCACCTTTAGCTAATTTTGTCTCTATGGGTGCTCGAATCAAGTAGTCACCTGGTACAACGAAAAAAAAAAAAATGAAAACCTAAAAACTAAAAAGCTAGAGAAAACCCAGATTCGAATAAGTAAAGGAAGAATGAAACCAAGGCGATAAAATATTCAACAATTTAAAACACAACAATAAAAAAAATAAAAAATTATGAAAAAACCATAAGTTATAATTAAAAAAAAAAAATTCAATAAAAAAAATAATAAATCCAAAAATGTTAAGTAGGATATTTTTTTGTTGAGAATGAAAAAAGTTGTTATCACTCAAGGGACTGAGTACTTCTCCAGTTTCCAATTCTCTAGCATTATTTTGAGATAAATTTAAACCATATAATATCAACTGAAATTGAACTAAAACAATATTAATTTTAATGGAACATCAGTTTTCATTAATCTCGTTCATTTCCGATATTCATTATCTCCTTCTCAGATGGCGACATTACCACTCCTAGTGTAGCCGAAATTCGGGAATAAAAAAGCTTCGAGCAGAGTGAGCAAAACAATGCGCAAATACATATGTTTTTTTGTTTGATTTATTTATTTATTGTTAAATTTTCGCTGTTACTGAGACAAGTGAAACAGGAATTGTTGAATTTTTCTCACTAGTGGTGGAAACTATCAATAGCACTATCGATAGTATCGATAGCTTTTGAAAAAACTATCGAAAAATATCGATAGTAAAACTATCGTTTGGCTATCGATACTATCGATACTATTTTTGTATTTTCTTCGATAGTTTCGATAGTCTCAGTAAACGGCTTAGTTCATGCTTACCAGGCTGAAAAATGAAAATGAAACATCAAAAATGAAAAAGATACTGGCGAAAAGTAAATAATGACCTTTTTTACTTCTTTAAATCTTTATTTATGCTCTTTTAAAAATTTTCTGCATGTAAAAACTTGTAAAAAATAATAATCGTGCATAAAGTTTTTTATTTATTTATTTTTCATAATAGTAATTTTTCAATTTTGGAACTATCGATAACGATTTATCATACTATCGATACTATCGATGGTGATATTTTTCATCAACGATACTATCGATAGCAAAAAACTATCGATAGTTTCCACCACTATTTCTCAACAATGTCGATTTGCCGACTTTTGCCGATTGTGCAAAACCTCTGGGAGGGTGATCACCCCGCACACCCCCCACTTGGTCCATCCCTGCCTATTACTCCATACAAAAGTTACATTGTAAAACTCATTAAGATGAAATGATATAATTTTGTCTTTTAGATTCTTGCATTACTGGATAGTCTGAAGCCCAAGAATTCAGCAGAAAACAATTTCCTTTTCGGTGTCGCAAAAGCAGGGCTATATCTTGTCCCGGAAATACAAGCCTTACGCCAAACATTAGTAAGTCTAAAGTGATTTTTTATCAGTATACATGTGAACAATAACCTCAGTAACGTAATGGATGTCTGTACAATTCGGGTACCCTTTGAGTGCTAAATTCTCTGCTAGATTTTCGCATATTATGGGTTGGTAACAATGATGTAATGTGGCTGTGATATCTGATAACATGATAAGAAATTGGAATTTAATATTTATTAATGAAAAAACAACTGAATACCTACGAACTAGCAAAATTTATTTAGAGAAATTTATTATAAAAAAAACACAAAACTCGTTTTAAAAAATACAATTATTTGCGCGATTATAAACACGACGTTTCGCCGCACTAGTCGGCATCTTCTAGTTTTGTGTTTTTTTATAATAAATTTCTCTGAATATTTTTTGTTTTTTATTCTTCTTACTGTTGATTAATGAAGAATGTTTTACGTAATTAGCTGAGTTTTTAACTTGAAAACACCAGCTATTACAGCTTACCAGACTTACCTGATTTGAGAATGGATGGTTGGGGGAGGGTGGGGACTTCAAATCTTTGCGTTTCAGACCATTTTAACAATTTGCCAGATGTCCACCGTATATATATATACTAGCAGCGCTTCGCGCTGCCAGCTGGGGGCTGTGCCCCCAGGCCCCCATTGGTGGCTCGCTGCGCTCACTCACATCGTTTCTTTTTTTATTTCTCACTCGCTTCGCTCGCTCGATTCGTATCAACTCATCTCACTTTTGAATAACGACCATTAATTCCATAAAATAAGCATTTTTTGTTTCAAAGTAGAGAAATATCCACTTTTTCTTTCAGTGTAGCGAAGACGCGGGCATATAGAATCGGCCAGGCATAAAAAATTATCAAAATTATTGCTGTGCTATTTATTCTGAAAAGTATGCAATATATGCATTTGGTAGAGGTTTAAGGTGGTAACATTTTGCAACTGGACATTTTTTCTTTTTTCTTTTTCTTTTTTTCAATTTGACATAAACTGATTTTGTACTACCAAAAATCGAGAATTGAGAAATTTCAAAACAAAATGATTTCACTTTTATTGCATCTTCAAAAGAATTTTTTCTTGCTGCATGAAGATAAATTCCTGTATTTTCCATTCCTGCATAAGAAATTTATAAATTTTTTAATTCAAGTTACACTTTTGTCCATATTTATCGAAAAAGTCAAATCCGGGCATAAAGAACCACAATGTTAAATGAGTTGGTAATAGTTATAGAAGGCCAAAAAGACTACCTAAATACCAAAATACCGCGATAAATTTATGATGCGTCATATGTATAACCTAAATTTGAAGTTGGTGAATGTTAGAATGGCTCCAATGTAATATGTGCTCTGAATGAGCGTATAAAGAGTGCACCAGTTGAGGGGTTATGACAATATCCATTTTATGAGTGCAATTTTTGGGTAGATGCTGGTTTCACTCGTAAAAATATATTTTTTTACCAATTTAGTAATTTTATAATCGCTTTGTAATCATTAAGATTCTATTTCAGTTATTTATTACTGTGGTTCTTTTTGCCCCAGCACTTTGGGGATGGAAAAAATAGTGTTTTGGCAAACTTCAAAGTTGAGTATCTCAAAGTGGCTTTTCAAAAAAAGTTTTCACATATTCTGAAGAAGAAATGTTTTTTCTTCATAATAAAGCTGTTCCCAGATGTTTTTTGGAATTGCAGCGTATTTTAGAGCAAACTAAAAAAAGTGGTTCTATATGCCCGAGTCTTCCCTAAATTTATAAATTGATTTTAACACAGATTTATAAGCCTTTCACAGCCGAATTATTTCTTTTTTTCCATGTGGATGTACAGAAATGATGTGAAAAAAAATTTGTTTATCATCAATCATCATGTTCATAAGTAATTAAACTTCTTCATAAGTAGAGTATTTAAGGCTCTATTCTACATACACGATTGCATACTGGTTTGCCTGCTAAATGATCATTTTCGTACCTCCTTGATTCTCAAATACGACTTATCTGTTTCATTTGAAATTTGAAATATACATCTATACTAAGAATTTGAGAAACTTCACAGAAGAATTTTTTGATTAATTAATTATTTGTCGAGAAAAACGAAAAAATAAACTGGGTTTCGAGGAGGCCATATTTCACAGCTTAATATAACCTTCTTATAAATTGGAATATGAATTATTCGTTCTGAACAAATTAAAGAGAAGAGCCTTATCTTCATTTTCCAATTTCAAAAGTTTTCATAAGTAACTCACGAAGAACTTCAGTTTCAAAAATGTCACTTTTTGGCGTTATCAATTTTGGTTCCCATGTAGATAACATACAGTGCCTGCAAAGTTTAGTTATACTACAAAAAAGAATCACGTATGTGAAATGTACCCTTAAATCAAATTTAAAAAAAAATCTTTGGGTAGTAACAATGACAATCAACAACTGGCGTGTTATGAAAAAATTCTGATGTCATCAGCCGTTGTGCTAATCCACGCTTACAAAAACGTGTACTGAGGTTCCAATTTTGGCTCTAAAACTCATCATAATTGCTCATATGAAAAATAATGTTCATTTTTTTCCTGTTGTAAAAGTACGCACGTACGCAAATGTGTAATTCATTTTTTGAAAAACAACAAATGCGCGTTTTATTTCAATTTTTTTAAAAATTAAAATTTATAATTGGAATATAAAGTGCATAAGGAACACAATAAAAAAAAATCATCGAGTAATTTATACCTTTTTTTTAACGGGTTTAAGCATAAATCAAAGCGAGTATTTAAGGCCGAACATGTTTACCTCGTGTAACTCGCGCCTGGCGAACGCGAATGCAACTGTAACGTTCACTCCGTACCTCCGAGGTTTAGTCCTTTTGCGTTTACGTTTAACAAGTATTCGTCTCTTCGCGAAAATAAACGAATGCTATTTTAATCGATAAAACGTGTATTATTGAAACATCTCAAAACGTTATTAAAACGAAACATGTATGACAGATATATTTAGCCGCGAGGACGATTGCTATAAGTTGTAAGGTTGGTGGTTTCACTCGGACTGACCGCCACCTTTCGTTTTTCGTACATTTCCTAGCCGGGCCATCAGAATTGCTGGCTCAGCTAGCAAACGTGCGATTTTCCATCGTACGATTTAACCGTTAGGTTTTGTGTCGTACGATGGTACCATTATCTATTTTGCCGTTTCCTCGGACTTCTGAAATTTTGAAGTCGATGAACCGGCAATGCAGATAACGGTATTTTTTTCAAGTTAAATATTGATGTTTCAAATTTCCCCCTCCCCCTGAAATTTTGGAGCGTCCTCGCGACTTAATAACATATTCTTATAGATTAGTGTAAATATTAATGTTAATTACGTTGTTTATATATATATATATATACCAAAAAGTTGAACATTTGCCAGATGATTACAAATGGTCTGAAACGCAAAGATTTGAAGACCCCACCCTCCCCCGACCTTCCCTTCCCAAATCAGGTAGGCTGTAATAGCTATCGTTTTGTTAAAAACTCAGCTAATTAGGTAATTCATGCATTAAAGGGTTAATTAGAAGTACGAAACAGCGTATCATTTTACGAAACGAGTTCATAATATCTCAATTTCAATGTTCTACGATGAAAATTTTCCCCAGATTTTAAGAAAGGTAAGTCAATTTTCAATCGAAGATGTCGAAAAATAAAAGTCGTTCGATACGATGAATTTTGTACATTTGCGTTTCATACCATTTGTAATCATCTGGCAAATGTCCAACTTTTTGGTATATATGTATATTTTTTCCCCCACGCGTAGCGCCGGCGAGTATTCATAAAATTCGCTCAAAATTTGGTGAGAGACTCTTCTTGAAAATGCGCAAAAATAGTTTTTTTGTTTTTTCGATAAATTTCAAAATGGCGGATCACTCAAATTTTGAGGGGGCTGGAGAAGGGGCAAATAGCTAAATTTTTTGTTTTTGATTTCATATGAAAGAGTGAGTCACGGATACTAACATATCCAAATTTCAGCTTCTTGAGTGCATATTGAGAGGAGTTAGATCAAAAAACGGCTTTTTGAGGAAGTTTTGAGTCATGAAATTTCTTGAATCTTCCATATCTCCCCACCAAATCAAGTTAAAGAGGTCAAATTTTGTGTGTGAGGTTAGTTGGTGACCACAATATGACCTCTTGAATTTGGATCAAAATGGATTCAAAATGGCGGATTATCAAAATTTTGAGTAGAGCTTGAGGAGCCTCAAGTTGGTAAAAATGTAATTAATATGAATTCATATGGTTATTGGGGATAAGTTGTATACTATATCCCGAATTCACTTCCATACATGATGTTGGAGGGGGAAGGCGGGGTTATCAACCTAAAATAGTGGTGGGGTACAGGAGGGGTCGAAAATTTTTTATTGCTGTGTCATATGATAAAATGAGCCCAAGTGACAAACGTATTTTGATTTTAGCTTCCTCAGTGATTTTGGAGGGGAGTTAGAGCAAAAAACGGCTTTTGGAGGGGAAATTGCTGCAGGAAATTTCATGAATCTTCCATATCTCATCACCAAATCGGCCTAGAATGGTCAAACTTTGTGTGTAGGATTAGTTTGTGACCAGAATATAACCACTTGAATTTGAGTCAAAATGGATCCAAAATGGCGGATTTACAAAATTTGAAGATAATTTGAGGACCCTCAAATAGTTATAATTTGAGAAATATGTGTTCGCATGATTATTTCATGGCAAGAAATACTACATTTGTGCCAAATTGAACTTCTTAAGTGTTTTTGGAAAGGATAGGGTAGGGGTTTTCAGACTTGGTATTGGGTGTGGCCTGTAGTGATGAACGGTTAAGCAAGGTTATTACTAAATCAAAACAAGCCCCAGTTAAAAACTCAGCTCCAGTAATGCGGCATGGCTGCTTACGTTTTTTTTTCATTTTATCTCGTTTGCTTATTTCCTCCAAAGCAACCTAAAGACATAGAAAAGGATTAAAGGAGTACTTATTATTGAATTACACTTTCTCAAAATTCTTTTGGTTTTATTGTTTTAGGAAAGCAGAAGAGAACTACATGAAAAAGAATTGGTGAGTAAGACTTCTTAGTAATACAATTATACAGTAAAGCTATATTTTTGTAAATTGTAAATTTAGGAATCAGATAGGTACATATAAAAAAAAAACGTAAGCAGCCATGCCGCATTACTGGAGATGAGTTTTTAACTGGGGCTTGTTTTGATTTAGTAATAACCTTGCTTAACCGTTCATCACTACAGGCCACACCCAATACCAAGTCTGAAAACCCCTACTATCCTTTCCAAAAACACTTAAGAAGTTCGATTTGGCACAAATGTAGTATTTCTTGCCATGAAATAATCATGCGAACACATATTTCTCAAATTATAACTATTTGAGGGTCCTCAAATTATCTTCAAATTTTGTAAATCCGCCATTTTGGATCCATTTTGACTCAAATTCAAGTGGTTATATTCTGGTCACAAACTAATCCTACACACAAAGTTTGACCATTCTAGGCCGATTTGGTGATGAGATATGGAAGATTCATGAAATTTCCTGCAGCAATTTCCCCTCCAAAAGCCGTTTTTTGCTCTAACTCCCCTCCAAAATCACTGAGGAAGCTAAAATCAAAATACGTTTGTCACTTGGGCTCATTTTATCATATGACACAGCAATAAAAAATTTTCGACCCCTCCTGTACCCCCACCACTATTTTAGGTTGATAACCCCGCCTTCCCCCTCCAACATCATGTATGGAAGTGAATTCGGGATATAGTATACAACTTATCCCCAATAACCATATGAATTCATATTAATTACATTTTTACCAACTTGAGGCTCCTCAAGCTCTACTCAAAATTTTGATAATCCGCCATTTTGAATCCATTTTGATCCAAATTCAAGAGGTCATATTGTGGTCACCAACTAACCTCACACACAAAATTTGACCTCTTTAACTTGATTTGGTGGGGAGATATGGAAGATTCAAGAAATTTCATGACTCAAAACTTCCTCAAAAAGCCGTTTTTTGATCTAACTCCTCTCAATATGCACTTAGAAGCTGAAATTTGGATATGTTAGTATCCGTGACTCACTCTTTCATATGAAATCAAAAACGAAAAATTTGAGCTATTTGCCCTTCTCCAGCCCCCTCAAAATTTGAGTGATCCGCCATTTTGAAATTTATCGAAAAAACAAAAAAACTATTTTTGCGTATTTTCAAGAAGAGTTCCTCACCGAATTTTGAGCGAATTTTATCACACGCCTGCGCAAGGCGAGTGACACAAAAAACGAAATTTCCTCAAAAATAGGTTTTTGCTAACTCTCCTCAAAATGCACTTAGGGGCCTGATTCGCCGTTCTTATCCTCCTATGCCCTTTCCAAAAAGATTTTTAAGTTCATTTTTTTAAATTATCAATTAAATTCGCGAAGCATTCAATTATTCTTACTTATTTTATATTACCGAAATTCACCGAGTTGTGCTAACTTTTCGCATAAATGCAAATAAAAAAAAAAAGAAAGAAAAATGGTAGGTGCAAACATTTCTTTTATTCATTTAAAAAAATTTTAATTGTTCCTACCACTCTTTTTCAAATTTTATCCCTCAGTTTTTTTCTCCCTTCAAAAAGTTGATATTGTGCTTCAAAATATCTCGTGATAAACACAACATAAGGAAATAGTATATTTCACCACGAGCGAGGTAAAAATGATTTTTAAGGTGTGGGTCAATAATCACCAGTAATGAACGAAAATTTTCCTAAATTCGGAAGGAAAGCGCGCATTTGAGTACCCAAGCGATTAGCGAGAAGGAGTAACGTAGCGTCTTGCTTCGGCAAGTAACAAAATACACATTTCTATTCTGCTTTAGTTATAAATATACTAAATAAATATGGCAACGTTGCTGGGTCTCGTATTGATAGTGAGATATCTTTAATGGGCCTCGTATTGTAGGAACGATATCCCGGGCCTCGGATTGATAGGGGAAAATCTTATATACACATATACACATTTTTTGAGAAATTTTCCCCTCAGAGGTTGCCTTTGTTTCTAGGGTCATATATAGCCCAAAACACCAAATTTGACATCTGTACCTATTTTCGTTCTAGTGGGTCTCGGGTTGTCTGTATGATATCCTGGGTCTCGCACTGATAGCGTTATCCATATATCTACTATATAATTGAGGAGGGTAAAAGTTTGTCCGAGGTAAAGTCGAGATACGCGCAAAGATGGAAGTTGCGAGTGGTTTCATGTGATAGGGCTGAACGAGGAGATCGTTCTTAACGCCTCAAGCACTCACGAAAAGCTCCATGAAGCTCGAAAAAAAGCTTTAAAGAAACGTCCAGTAAATGGGCCGAAGAAGTTGTACACATATCTATGACGCTCGACCAAACGTCATTCTACAACCCCGAAGAGTAGTTAATACATTGTCCACCAGGATCTCCCTATGATGTGCGCAATTTTTAAATTTTGGACTTGGAACGTGAGATTGTGTGACCTCACGTTTCATTGAACCAGCTCACGTTTCAATATTAAACAGCTCACGTGTAAAATTTTATATATGTAGTAGGAATGTGAGGTTGTGTGAGCTCACGGAAAAATTGAACCAGCTCATGTTTTAATATTATGGAGTAATATTTTATTTATGTAGCGGGAATGTGAGTTTGTGTGAGCTCACGGAAAAATGGAACCGTGAATTAGCGTGACGGGGCATGAGTTAAGGTCTTTTAGTTCGCAGTTTTTTAGTGTTGCAGGAACGTGAGTTTGCGTGACCTCACATTTCATTGAACTGTAAGTTGGCGTGACGGAGCATGAGTGGAGGTATTTTAGTTCCCACGTGATAAATGGAGCAGAATTCTATAAATCTAGCAGGAGGTGAGAGGATGTCCTCAAGTTTCATTGAACCAGCTCACGTTTCAATATTATGGAGTAAAATTTTATATATGTAGTACAAATGTGAGTTTGTGTGAGCTCACGGAAAAATTGAACTGTGAAACCATCTCACGTTTCAATGTTATGGAGTAAAATTTTATATATGTAGTAGGAATGTGAGTTTGTGTAATGGGGCAGGAGTCCAGGTCTTTTAGTTTGCACGGAACGTGAATTTTTGTGACCTCACGTTTCATTGAACTGTGAGTTGGCGTGACGGAGCATGAGTGGAGGTATGTGAGTTTCCACGTGATCTATGGAGCAAAATTTTATAAATTTAGCAGGAAGTGAAAGGATGTTCTCAAGTTTCATTCAACCAGCTCAGGTTCTAATATGGAGTGCACTTTAATTGAACCAGCTGGCGGAATATAATTTTTTTAAATGAATAATAACACTACTTATGTATGTATATGAAATTTTGTATATCGATTTAATTTTTCAATTGCTCCTTTCATTAAACAAGTAGTAAGCAAAAAGTTATTTTTTGAACGTTATCGCAAATTTTGAAAAAAAAAAATTAAAAATAACATTGACAAAAATTTAGTTTTCAATTTTTAAAAATTTTGGTTAAAGAAATGATAGAATCTACCATCATGATTTCAAAATTTTTTTCCTTTAATAATTCGCAAAACAAAGCAAAGAAGAACTATTACCATCGAAGTTGACAATAAAGATAAAAAAGCCTCTTTCAGTGTATAAAGAAACACATGCTTAAACACCCCGTCCGAAGGATGGGTATAGATTACTAGTATATTTATATTTCCGAAAGGTGAGATCCAAAATATACATTTCATGGAAAGGTGAGCTCCGTTTTGGAAAGATGAGATCCGATTTCGGATCTTACCTTTCTTAACGTATATATCGAGTTTTTAGGCATCAGGATACCCTCAGGAATGCATTACCCAATTTTTTCCCGGATCTCATCTTTCCACTTTTTGGGCCAACTTATACAACGTCAGTTTGATGTTCGCAAAGCAGAGAGCGCTGTACGGGTGTATATCTAAGTGTTACGTTACGAAATAGATGAGATCTGCGGATTTGGCAACAACGCGGATTTTATCTTTCCATTCCTAATAGAAGGTATTAAATTACGAATACGTTACACTTTAAGCAGCAAGATGTGTTTCTAAAATAAAATCAACTTTTGAGAAAAATTATTTGTGATGAATTCAAAAACAGGCTTATTTTGCACTACCTTAAATTATATAAAGAACTCTTCTGGTTAGCAAGGAGAAAAAAGGTCAGTTTACCCACTTTTAAATACCTTCAAATAAATTTTAAATCATTTTGCAAAAATTATTCATACCTAAAAAAAAATCAATCTTCTTGAGAAATCTAGGAAAAAGAAATAATATGTAAATAGCGAAAAACTTGACTTGTGTTAATGCCATTTCAATCATTTTTCAAGCTCGTGATATTTTAAATTGAAATACACACTTCTTGTAAAAATTATGAAATAGCTGAAATTCACATAAAACTGTTATTATTTGCAAGAACACGTGCTCATTAGAATACAATTCATAACAGAAGTTTCTTTTTCTAAAAAAATGTTCAAGGTGTCATTCTAAATAACCGAAATTTTCCGCCTTCGTTTCATGTATCTATACTTCCTTATTTCGAGCAAAAATCTTTTATTAGCATTTAAATACTCCTAAAATTACGATTAATTGGATAATAGTTTTGTGAAAATTAATGCGCAGTGCATCTCCCACATGAAAGTTTCTTATCAATATTTTTTGGTGAAGTGCAAAGTGGTGAGGAGTTTTTTTTTTTTTTTACATAAACTCGAATTTTGGAACATATATATAATTATGTTGAAAATCGAAAATACTAATAATAATAATAATAAAAAAGGGTGGAAAACCATTATCAGTCTAGCCTAGTCGCGTAGCCAGAAGCATGTTCATCGACCAGGTTGGCAAAAACATTTCTTAGAGTCCACTCATTTTACGAATTAAATTCAAAAATAAACCTCAAAAATTCTCTTTTTTTCTTCAACTTTCTGTTAAATTCACTTGAGATATTTACTACACGATTTTAATATAATTATGGATTTTTTCAACTTTTAAAAAACTGATAAAAAATGTAAAATTAAAGACCAAGACTGGGGTTGGGCCGCGAAGCGGGCAGTGGCGAAGCTCCTAATTTCCTCTAAAACCGAAATTCTCTCCACGAGCCTATATTGTTTATATGTATTTACCTGATCTCTTCGTCACGCGTTGTTTTTCGTCAATTTTAAAAAAAAATCTTGTTTTTGAGTTATGAGAGAACGAAAAAACCTCAACTCACACCTTACGCAAACTCACATCCGATCTCGTCCAAAATCTAATCAGGCCCTCTCACAGGAAGGAATGTCTTAAGTGTGACCATTCATTCAAAGCTGAGTGAGCCAATGAACTGGAATGTGCGCTTTGATGACTCAGAAAGGGAAAGGTTTGCCACTGTCTTGGCCGCCCGCTTTAGAAGGACCTTTAATGGTTGCACTAGGTAGTCAACAATACTACCCCAAAAAGAAAGTGCATAAGAAAGAGTGGACAAATTCGCTGCCTGATAAAAAGTCCTGAGATGCCTTTTGGAGACAAATTTACCTAAGTAAATACCGGGTGACTACTTGATTCGAGCACCCCAAGCGCAAAAATCTTTCCCTGATAGAAATAAATTATGTATTTGCATGATATTAGCAAGAATGAATACCATAAATAATATTTATTTAATGCTTAAAAGTGTCTATCAATGAAATCCAAAATTTTAATTCAATGCATATTTGTTTTGAGTTTTTTCACCTTTTAGCTAATTTTTTCGCTTGGGTGCTCGAATCAAGTAGTCACCCAGTATAAGAGGAAATTTAAACGCCTTAATCTGGATTGAACATATTCACACTGGCGAATCCAGGTAAGCTTAGAATCGAGTACCACCACCCTTAGGTATTTATATTTATGTACTGATTCAAGCACTACACAATCACACCTTGTTAGAACACACCCCTCCCTGTGAATAGGAATTTCGAAACGCAAGTCAATAGCAAATTTGAAGGAATAAAAAATTATTTTTGATTTTTTAATTGAGGTAAATCCTATGATTTAAATAGATCTAACATAGTTTTTTCAAATTTTTTGAAAAAATTTTGCTCATTTGTAAACTTTGACTCAATTATGAGAGGGGTAAATATTAACCTAGAAAGGTGAAATTTTTTTTACATTCTTTTGGGATCATTTTGCAACGACTGAACTAGGTGCCTGCTCATTTTTCAAGAAAAAGTGAAAATCGACCCACTTTAGTGAGTAATGAGTACAATTTATAATCAATTTCAACTAAATAATACTATTAACATTGCTGTTCTTCACGTTTTTCCCATATTTTCCCTAGTATTGCCATAAAAAAATTTGAATACCTATTAAGGGTGTGCAGACATTTCCCCAGATCTATTATCAACCCCATTTTCCATCAAGAGGGTGCAGGCAAAATACACCTATGTTAGATTGCACACTGCATGAATGGGCAGTGCATGTAGCGGACATGGGGATCGACGCGTTTTTTTATCATATTATGTTGTATATCCAATAGGGGACTGCCTGTTCATAGGACGAGTAATAACTAACGTTTTGTTGTATATATATTAGCATCGCTTCGCGCTGACAGCTGGGGGCTCCGCACCCAGACCCCCGTTGGTCACTCGCTAAGCTCGCGCCCTTTCGCTCGCTTCGCTCGCTCACATCGTTTGATTTTTTTATTTCTCACTTGCTTCGCTCGCTCGATTCATATCACCTCTTTTCACTTTTGAATAACAATTATCAATTCCATAAAATAAGAGAACCGGCCAAACATAAGGAATCATCAAAATTATAGCTGTGCCTATTTATTCTGAAAAGTTAGCAATATTTATATTTGGTAGGGGTTTAAGGTGATAACATTTTGCAACCGGACATTTTTTACGTTTTTTTTCTTATTATTGAACTGCCTGCCATTATCTATAACGTACCGATATTGTGGAATTATTAGTTCAGTATGTTGCCATATAAAATTTGAGCGATCGATTCGATTTCCTAGATTCCAAAACTCATCGTGGATTTTTTTTTGTTCGTCTATCGTGATATGCGAGAAGCATTGCATTTGGCATTTACAATTACCTGATACTGCACTATCATCAGTCAACTTAAAAGTAGATGTGATATGCCTTTTTCCTTAATTTACCCGTTTTTTTGTGATGTTTTTTTTCCAAGCAGATGAATCAGAGATTCTTTTGCGGGTTAATCTTTTATTGAATCCTTTTGTTCCTTCTGTAACTTCGTTTTCATTAATTTCGATTTCGACGGTATTACGTGTGGCACAGGTATGAACATGTATTTGTTTTTCTTCATAATATTCGTCTAATGATGGGCTGGGGGATGATAACTGCGAGTAACTTTCATCACTGGTGGACTCATCAAGATCGGGGCCGTTTATTAATTCCTTGAAAAACAAAATATTAAGGAATTTAATTATCATAATTATTATAATGTATGAGTAATTATTAATACCTATTCATAGTAATCATAGTTGTAAATACCTACGGTTATGTTCATATTGAAATTTCGTATAAAAATATTCAATCATTTCGATTTCGAACGAAAGTAAAAAATGTAAAATCGCGCCAAATCAAATACCCAGCTGTTTATTTTGATGCGCACTCGTAACAGCGCATAAAATTGTTACCACAACTCAAAAAAACAAACAAGTGCTGACTCCAAAAACACCACAACTCGAAATCGGTTTAATAAATGTAATCTTTCAAACATTTAAAGGCAATGAAAAAAAAAGTTATTCATCTTGTCATTTTGAGGAAAACTTTCCCTTCATTTATCAACTTGAACAATCGGTACAAATATTTTAATTACAAATATATTACTTAAATTAAATCGATTAAAAATTTCAACTAGCGTTTCTGAGAAAATTGTGTTTTCGAGTTATGGTGTTATTGCACTCAGGGTGCGATTTGTGCCAAATTGAACTTCTTAAGTGTTTTTGGAAAGGATGGTAGGGGTTTTCAGACTTGGTATTGGGTGTGGCCTGTAGTGATGAACGGTTAAGCAAGGTTATTACTAAATCAAAACAAGCCCCAGTTAAAAACTCAGCTCCAGTAATGCGACATGGCTGCTTACGTTTTTTTTTTCATTTTATCTCGTTTGAACTTTAACTGAATTTAACTAATATACGTTTAAGTTAACAGCCCTGTCTATACTTCCTTATTTTGAGCAAAAATCTTTTATTAGTATTTAAATACTCCTAAAATTACGATTGAATTGGATAACAGTTTTGTGAAAATTAATGTGCAGTGCATCTCCCACATGAAAGTTTCTTATCAATATTTTTTGGTGAAGTGCAAAGTGGTGAGGAGTTTTTTTTTTAACGTAAACTCGAATTTTGGAACATATATATAATTATGTTGAAAATCGAAAATACTAATAATAATAATAATAAAAAAGGGTGGAAAACCATTATCAGTCTAGCCTAGTCGCGTAGCCAGAAGCATGTTCATCGACCAGGTTGGCAAAAACA
This sequence comes from Phenacoccus solenopsis, assembly GCA_009761765.1. NCBI lineage: Eukaryota > Metazoa > Arthropoda > Insecta > Hemiptera > Pseudococcidae > Phenacoccus > Phenacoccus solenopsis. The sequence goes on along the minus strand of VFXL01000506.1, from coordinate 127,411 downwards.
TTTCTTGGAGTCCACTCATTTTACCAATTAAATTCAAAAATAAACCTCAAAAATTCTCTTTTTTTCTTCAACTTTCTGTTAAATTCACTTGAGATATTTACTACACGATTTTAATATATGGATTTTTTTAACTTTTAAAAAACTGATGAAAAATGTAAAATTAAAGACCAAGACTGGGGTTGGGCCGCGAAGCTGGCAGTGGCGAAGCTCCTAATTTCCTCTAAAACCGAAATTCTCTCCACGAGCCTATATTGTTTATATGTATTTACCTGATCTCTTCGTCACGCGTTGTTTTTCATCAATTTAAAAAAAAAATCTTGTTTTTGAGTTATGCGAGAACGAAAAAACCTCAACTCACGCCTCACGCAAACTCACATCCGATCTCGTCCAAAAACTAATCAGGCCCTCTCACAGGAAGGAATGTCTTAAGTGTGACCATTCATTCAAAGCTGAGTGAGCCAATGAACTGGAATGTGCGCTTTGATGACTCAGAAAGGGAAAGGTTTTCCACTGTCTTGGCCGCCCGCTTTAGAAGGACCTTTAATGGTTGCACTAGGTAGTCAACACTACTACCCCAAAAAGAAAGTGCATAAGAAAGAGTGGACAAATTCGCTGCCTGATAAAAAGTCCTGAGATGCCTTTTGGAGACAAATTTACCTAAGTAAATACCGGGTGACTACTTGATTCGAGCACCCCAAGCGCAAAAATCTTTCCCTGATAGAAATAAATTATGTATTTGCATGATATTAGCAAGAATGAATACCATAAATAATATTTATTTAATGCTTAAAAGTGTCTATCAATGAAATCCAAAATTTTAATTCAATGCATATTTGTTTTGAGTTTTTTCACCTTTTAGCTAATTTTTTCGCTTGGGTGCTCGAATCAAGTAGTCACCCAGTATAAGAGGAAATTTAAACGCCTTAATCTGGATTGAACATATTCACACTGGCGAATCCAGGTAAGCTTAGAATCGAGTACCACCACCCTTAGGTATTTATATTTATGTACTGATTCAAGCACTACACAATCACACCTTGTTAGAACACACCCCTCCCTGTGAATAGGAATTTCGAAACGCAAGTCAATAGCAAATTTGAAGGAATAAAAAATTATTTTTGATTTTTTAATTGAGGTAAATCCTATGATTTAAATAGATCTAACATAGTTTTTTCAAATTTTTTGAAAAAATTTTGCTCATTTGTAAACTTTGACTCAATTATGAGAGGGGTAAATATTAACCTAGAAAGGTGAAATTTTTTTTACATTCTTTTGGGATCATTTTGCAACGACTGAACTAGGTGCCTGCTCATTTTTTCAAGAAAAAGTGAAAATCGACCCACTTTAGTGAGTAATGAGTACAATTTATAATCAATTTCAACTAAATAATACTATTAACATTGCTGTTCTTCACGTTTTTCCCATATTTTCCCTAGTATTGCCATAAAAAAATTTGAATACCTATTAAGGGTGTGCAGACATTTCCCCAGATCTATTATCAACCCCATTTTCCATCAAGAGGGTGCAGGCAAAATACACCTATGTTAGATTGCACACTGCATGAATGGGCAGTGCATGTAGCGGACATGGGGATCGACGCGTTTTTTTATCATATTATGTTGTATATCCAATAGGGGACTGCCTGTTCATAGGACGAGTAATAACTAACGTTTTGTTGTATATATATTAGCATCGCTTCGCGCTGACAGCTGGGGGCTCCGCACCCAGACCCCCGTTGGTCACTCGCTAAGCTCGCGCCCTTTCGCTCGCTTCGCTCGCTCACATCGTTTGATTTTTTTATTTCTCACTTGCTTCGCTCGCTCGATTCATATCACCTCTTTTCACTTTTGAATAACAATTATCAAATAGTGAAGTGGTTGACATAACAATTATTATATTACATGCAAATAGAACCATGATATGTTACAATTGATTTGCAAACTGAAGTTGTCTTCCTTTCTATCATAATAAGGAGGAGAAAAATATTAATAAGAATATAATTATTTTTATTATAATTTTTTAATATTTGTTATTTTTATGGCGAAAGAATTTTTTTCTTCAAATAAACAAACGGAATAGTCCTATTAATTGATTTAATCAGTTGTAGGAGTTCACTTATAAGTAAACCAAAAAGGAAAAAATATAAGCCTAAGTAATGTTTTAAGCGCGAGAAGATCAGTTAAGCTGTTATGCACTGTTAAGGCGGCGACGCAACGTCGTGTAACGTTCGTTCGGCCTACAGCGCGCATAGTACCGAACCGCTTGGTTTATAGCGCGCTGCAATAGTTTTTATTTTTTTTGACTATGTTGCACCACTCCAAAAATTCTGAAATTCTTATAGTATGTTTGGTGGTAAAAGATACATTTTATGGAATTTTTTTCATAATTGCACCTCGAAAACTTGCCATAGAAATGGTGGTTTGAAATTTTAAAAATTGCATAACTCTTTTAAAATTGATCGAAAAAAATTGAAAAAATTACTGAAAAACCGTTTTATTGTCAAGATACTATAAATAAAATTTCAACTTTCCACCTTTTTAATATGGCGAGAAAAAAAATTTTAATCGAAAAACATGTTTTTGCCTATATCTCCGAAAATAGGCGCAACTGGAGCCTGAAATTTTTGTCAAAATTTTTTTTCGATGTGGGCCACCTTTTGCCCTAGAAACCGTTCGAAAAGCTCTCGGGGGCATTTTCGACTATCTTATCCCATCATGCCCTTTCCAATTTTCCAATTTTGAACGAACATTCAGCGACTTGAGGTTCATTTTAGGTCCTTTGCGATACAGTCTCAAAGGGTCTATTAATTTATTAATGATCTTTTGTTACTGCAAAATAATTATAGGTAGTTTTGAAAATTAAAATTTCAAAAATTTAAATGTGAAATTTAAAATTAAATTTATTTTATATTTTTATAAATGCTTGATTTATTGAATTTGGAAACTCTTATGTGTTATTTCATCTTTTCATCGTACATAAAAAGCGGATATGATATAATTAATAGGTAACCACATTATTTCATTATAACTTCAACTTCTTCAACTATTTTAAAAGAAGAATTAAACTTTAACTAACTTTAACTTTAACTTTTTTAACTATAAAGAAGAATTTAACTTTAACCTTAACTCTAAACTTTTATTTTATTTAAGTTGAAACTAGTTTACTTCAACTTTAACTATAACTTAAACTTTAAGTGAAAGGAATAAAACTGCTAACTTTAACTCTTATTTTTGTTTTGAAAGACTAAAACTTTAACTGAATTTAACTAATATACGTTTAAGTTAACAGCCCTGCTCAGAATACGTTGATTTAAGATAAAATTAATTAATCTTTAATAAACTTTGATCTACACATGTGTTCAATTTTTCTTTATTCTTTAAAAAAAACCAATAATCATATATCATTCACCCTAAGGTATAATACAGCGGGCTGTTGCCAAATCTTAATCCTTAACCGCCCTCTCGCGGAATCCGCGACATTCCACGGAGACAAACAAAAGAAAAAACAAAAAAAAAAAAAAAAAAACAAAAAATGAAAAATACAAAAATTTTTGGAAAAATTGAAAAAAAAAAATGATAAACTTTCAGCATCTAAATCAAATCTATTATTATAAACAAGCTTTTCGTTAAAAACTAACATAAAATATATAGTTATTAATCTGATTCTGACTCAACTATTTCGTACGAAATTTCTTCCAATTCGAAATCGGAGTCTTGTTGATTTTCCATTTTTTCTGCAGGATTTTCAGATTCGAGCTCAATCATATCTTTTCCAATGCAGAGTTCTAGTGGTGCTAAATGGGTGATTGAATGTACAGCTTCTCTGTTGTTATGAAATCGAATTTTTGCAGCACGCAGTTTTTCATCATGGCTAGGAATAAGCTCTATTATTTCAGCTAGTTGCCATTCGTTACGTTTAAGATGCGGTAGAGCTACGAGTACGATTTCGCCTATTTTTGGTGTACGAGTTTCAACGTTTCGAGCGCTTCGTAGTTTATTTTCTTTTTCTCTCAGGGAAAGGATATACTGAGACGAAAATATTTCCCAGTATTTGTCACGAATTTGTTTTCCTATTCTCCATTTTTCAATGATATCGTTGGTTGCGTTGCGATTATCATACTCTGCAGGGGTTGGCGGGAATCTTTGCTCTAAAAAATTGGATGGACGTAGGATGTCGGAATTGATTTCGGAATCAACATATGTTAATGGTCGAGCATTAATAATTGCTTCTATTTCTTTCATTGCTAATCGTAGCATTCGATCATTCAATAGGTATCCTTTGAATGTTCTTTTGAAAGCTTCCTTAATGAGAGCAATTAATCTTTCGTAGATACCGCCAAACCATGGGGCGTAATTCGGAATAAATTTCCAGTTTATCGCGTTATGTTGTATGTATGTAGTGACTTTATTGTTGGATACGACTGTCTTCCAAAAATCTGCTAATACTTTATCAGCTAATACAAACTGCTTTGCGTTGTCTGAAATAATTAGTTTTGGCGTTGTTCTTCGTGCAACAAATTCTCTAATAGCGAATAATATTTCAGCAGCAGTGACATCCTCGAGATATTCTATATGAACTGCCCTAATCGTCAAACACGTGAATATTAGGCCATATCTCTTGCATATATCTCCACTGGTAGCATTTTTTGAATATAGTGGCCCAAAAATATCAATGCCTACATTCGTAAAGGGGCATTCGGTGGTATTAAATCGGAATTCCGGAAACTGAGCTATTTCAGGTGTTGAAACGTTTTTGCTGTGAATCGTTTACATTTCCAACACTTAGTCCGAATGATATTGAAGATTTTTCTTCTACCTTGTTGTATCCAATACCTATCTCGTAACTTAGCTAAAGTATATGCTGTGCCTGCATGAAAATTTTCAGTATGTGTGTGAAGAATTAAAAGTTCACTAAATACACTGGTACCTGGGAGTAAGATTGGATGTTTTCTTGGTTCGGTGAAAGGGGCTTTTGCAAAACGGCCTTTGCAGCGAATTATATCGTTGTTGTCTAGGTATAAATTTAGCTTTTGAATAAATGAAGGTACCTTTTTCTTCTTGTCGGGTGACTGGTTTTGCTTCAAGTATTTGATGATTTCGGAGAAATAGTTTTCTTGCTCAGTTTTTAACCAAAGTTTTTGCGCTTGTTGAAATATTGCATGATTAGGTTGCGCTAAGATCTTTCCTTTTGAAAGCTTATTTATCGCACGAATACACGCGACTGTTACATCCATAAGTTCCCAGTATGTTGAATACTGTTTTGGTAAAATACCAAATGGGGTATTTTCTTGGGCTATATCGGTTAACATAGTCTTAGCGGGTAAATTTATATTCTGCTCAGTTTCCTGTAAAAATTTTCACAGAAGGTAGGTTGCGTTGGCCAATTCAACTTTTCTTGTTGTAGCCACTTTGGTCCATTGAACCAATCTGAGTCCATTAAAGTTTCAACTGTGGTGCCACGAGATGCCATATCAGCAACATTTTGTTCTGTAGGTACATAATGAAATTTCACACCTGGTAACGTATAAATTTCATCTATGCGTCTTGATATAAAAACTGGCTGAATATGCGGAGTTAATATCCATGAAAGAACACATTTTGAGTCGGTCCATAAAAACTTTCCGGTATCTGAGGGTAGTTTCAGAACTTCTAAAACATATTTCATGCAGCGTATTCCAAGAACTACAGCTATTAATTCTAAGCGTGGAATTGAAATTTCCTTTGACGGTGTTACTCGAGCTTTGGCAAAGATTAAATGTGTGGAAACGCTATGAGCTTCGTTGCGTATGTAAATGGCTACGCCAAATGCTAATATAGAGGCGTCTACAAAGCAGTGTAGCTGAGTTTTACTGTTGACGATGACTGGTGTAAATCTGTTTATTTCCACTTCACTAATATTCTTAATATTTTGGAAAATAATTTGCCATTCCTTTTCAAATTCTGGCAGTGGTACATCCCAATCGCATTTGTTTTCAGTTAATTTTTTAAGTAAGAGTTTTGCTGGCAGTACAACAGGAGAAAAGAGTCCCAGCGGATCAAATACAGAGGCTGAAATTTGTAAAATCGACCTTTTGGTGATTATAGTTGTATTTTTCTGCGATGAGCGTATTAATAATGTATCAGCTTTCGAATTCCATGTTAAGCCAAGGACATTTAGAATGGGTGATGGTGCTCTATCTTCTGGGTATATAACTGACTGTAGTTCTATGTTATTTGTTGACCATAAACGGAGATTCATTTTCATACTTCGAAATTCATTTTTCAAAGTATTGTACATAATTACTGCTTTTTCAACGGAGTTCGTACCAGTAACTAAATTATCTGCATAAACGTCGTTTTTGATTATATCACAGAACGCAGAATTGATTTTGAAAGTGATATTGTATGGTGCTAATAACAGGAACGGGCTGGCAATGATTCCAAACGGTACTCGTTTGAAGAAGCGGTAAGTTACCAGATTGTTATTTGATATTGGTTGCATAATATCTTCAATCCAAAGAAAACGAACGAAATCACGGTCTTTATGATGCAACTGAATTTGGTGAAAAGCTTTTTCTACATCTGCGCAAAGTACAGTTTCATGCATGCGAAATCGGAGTAATATTTTTGTAAGATCAGCTAATAAGGATGTTCCTTTAAATATACATTCATTTAAAGAGCGATTCTGCTTCGATGTTTTTGCTGATCCATCATACACAGGACGTAGTTTTGTAGACTTTTCGGTAGCAATGACTGGGTGGTGGGGTAGGTAATGAACTAATACTTTTCGTTCATCGTCGTTTACTTTTTCTATAATACCACTAGCTTCTTGCTGATGTAACACAGTATTGTACGCCTTCAAGAGTTCAGGAGTTTGATTACGTAGAAGTGATTTTAAACGGCCTAAGGCTAAGTTATAATTCGAAGGTAACTTTGGAGGGTACTCCTGCCATGGCCAGGTAACGGTGTATCGGCCTTCTTCAATCGAGATGGTATTGTAAAATTTCTTCAGCGCAATTGCTTCTTTTTCAGAATCTTTAAGAGTATCTGTTTCAATACCAATTGTATCTAATGCCCATAATTTTTCAATTGAATGAGCAGTTGTGAGTAAAATTTTTGAAGTAGGGTCATTTAATAACTGGATTTTTCCTGCGATTATCCAACCAAAATGGGTATTTAATAGGTATAGATCATTGGTGACTTCGATACGGTCAAATGTCAACATTTTCCAGAAATAATCTCCACCGATGAGAATAGTAATGGGTTCTTCATCTCCATTATCAGCGTATTTTAGTCCAGCAAACTGTGGGTTTTGACGTTTGAATTCGTCGCTATTGATAATTTGAACGGAGTCAATAATAAACGGTGTGGTGTTTGCTGTAATTGGAATAGTCGTTTTGTTCGGCAGAATAATTTCAAATTCTGTATAAGCTGTTTTCATCTTTTTCGGAGATTTTGTCTGGAATCCTATGACCTCGAACATTTCAGTTTTTGATTGGTCTAATCCCAATTCATTCGCAGCTGCTTCAGTGATGTAGCTATGCGAGCTACAAGTATCTAAAATGATTCGGCCTCTGGTTATCGCTCCAGTTGACGGGTTACGAATTTCTGTTTTAATTGTTAGGAATGTACCTTGTTCGCTTTTTGCTAACATGGTTACTTTATTTGGCTTTAAATCTAATTTTTTATCCGTAGTTTTTGGCTCCTGTTTATCTTTCCTTTTTGTATATCCAAATTTATGAGGGCAGAGCGATCGGTGATGACGTTTTGCTTCTTTGCAGTGAGCACAAGTTCTCACTGAGCGACATGCATTTTTTGAGTGTCCTGTACCAAGACATAAGTAGCAAACATCTGGTTTTAACTGCTGTTTTCGGCTTTCAGTAGTTGTGTAAGTAGGGCATTCATCCGCCCAATGGCCTTTTTTGGTGCAGAAAACATTCCTTTGACGGAGTTGTTGGGCGCAGATTACGTTGTACAGGTGCAGTAATGAGAGCCGCTGTTGTAGTTATTGTTTGCTGAGGTAATCGGTTCACCATTGCACTTTCTTCGAATAAGATGATGGAGCGAATTGTCTTTTGTAGATCGGTTACAGTAGATACGGAATCTTTGAACGGTATTAGTGTATCAGCTGGATATTTTGCAATTATTAAATTGTACAATAATGCACTTTTGTCGATATTCTCACCCAATTGTTTCAACATTCGTAATACTGGTTCTAATATTTCGTAAGTATTTTTGATACTCGTTGGTGATTTTGATGCACGGGGTAAATTTTGTATTTTATTATATAATTGCTGGATGGTTACTTGCTTATTTCCATACTTTTTCTCGAGAATATCGCGAGCCTCTACATAAAATTCTTCAGTCGTCGGAAACCCTGCTATTTGGTTTGCAGCATCATCTTTAAGATATGATTTTAGGTAGGTAAACTTTTGTAATGGTGTAAGATTCGGAGAGTTGTGGATTGCTTCATCAAAGGTACTAATGAATTCATAATAACTCATTGCATCTCCGGTAAATGTAGGAATAGTTAATTTTGGCAATTTATACTTATTGAACGTAGCTATCATACTTGTAGTTGTATTCGGTGGAAGCGTGTTTGACTGCTGTGGTATTTGTGTTGTATTTAGAAAATCGGTATTGAGCGGAGCTACTGAAGTCTGTGTAACTGGAGACGAAACATTCGCTGACGGAGTATTCAATAACGGAGTATTTAGAGACTGGTTATGAGCGTTTGAGAACTGCATATTTGATAATGGCACATTCGGAGACTGAGTATGAGCGTTTAAACACTGAGTATTCGATAACGGAATATTTGGAGACAGAGTATGAATATTCGGTAACGAAGTATTCAAAGATGGCATATTTGGTGATGAAATATTTGGAGACGGAGTATTCGGTGTTAATAATGTTACTGCTTCTAGCTGAGAGGTCACATCATCAATATCTAATAATATTTCGACTGAGGATGACGTATCGTCCAATCCTTTTTTTCTCTTCAACGGTGTAAGTTGCTCCTGAATCGAAGCTGCTAATTTTTTAAGGTAAATCTCCGATGCTTTTACCTGTCGTAACGGTGGATTTTCTTGTCTGATCATTATTCTGGCTTCTTCTAGGGCAATACGGGCCCTTTCTATCGTTTTGTCATATAGAAACTGCGATGACATTGTTAACGGAAAACGTTAGCCATTATCTAATAACTAATAAGCACGTAGATTTAAGATAATGGTCAATTATTTAAGGGAAGCGAGGCCATTTCTCGTTGCTTCTCTGCTACCATGTCGTATTCTGCCTCAGAATACGTTGATTTAAGATAAAATTAATTAATCTTTAATAAACTTTGATCTACACATGTGTTCAATTTTTCTTTATTCTCTAAAAAAAAACCAATAATCATATATCATTCACCCTAAGGTGTAATACAGCGGGCTGTTGCCAAATCTTAATCCTTAACCGCCCTCTCGCGGAATCCGCGACAACTCTGAACTGATACCATCTCTCAGTTTTTCTCTAATTTCAAACAGTTTCCCAGAGAATTGGGACAGATTTCTAGATTTTCATATTCAAGCTGAATTCACAAACCCTATATATGTTTCTAAAATTGACTACATCAACTATGTCACAGTCGTTTATCAAGTGAGACGGATTTTGTATTGTTCCACATCCACATTTATCGTTGTTAATTACGTTAAATCTTTTCAGATATTCACTAAAGAATCCATGTGCGGAAAGAAACTGTGTCGAAAAGAAATCAGGTTCAAACCTATCTAGCCTGATTTATCACTAAGGTTAGTGATCTATTTATAGGTATATCTACCTTTATTAGAAGTTCCCATCTGTTTTGCCATAGTTTAAGAATGGTTGAGTCTATTTTCCTGTTTAATTCTTTTCTTTTCACTAGGATATTGCCATTGATTATGTAGCTGTTCATATTTATATTTAGTGGATTTTTTGACACCAGTGAGACACTTGGAAATCCTGTAGCCACTAATTGCAGTCCAATATCTGCGCCTCTCTTATATCATTATTTTCTTTAGCATTAGATCTAGTGGTGGTTGAGCCGTTATAGCTAAGATTGCATCATGTGATACAGACTCAGTGATGGGCACGCTCCGGAAAAAAAGAGCGCGCTCCGCTCTTCGCTCCAAGTGAGAAAAAAAAGAGCGCGCTCCGCTCTCGCTCTAAGTGAGAAAAAAAAGAGCGCGCTCCGCTCTCGCTCCTGGAGTGGTCAGGAGCGGTCGGAGCGCCGCTCTTTTCAAGTGAATTTTGCTGCTGGGCGCGTTCAGGTTTTTTTTGAACGGTGTTCGTTCCAGGGCTGCAAAATGAAAAAATATTGGTTCTGGTTCCAGTTCTGGTTCCAGTTCCCAAATATTGGTTCCAGTTCTGGTTCTGGTTCCGGTTCCAGGGCTGCAAAACCAATTGGAACCGGAACCAAACCGGAACCAAGAACCGGTAGAACCGATAAAATTTTGAAACCGGAACCGAAACCAGAACCAATATTTTGAAATTTGTACTAAAGCTGGAACCGGAACCGGAACCGAAAATTTTTACTGAGAACCGGAACCAGAACCGGAACCGATGTGAAAATATATTGGTTCCGGTTCTAGAAAAGTTTAATCTCTATTAATAAGATTAGAGTGCGCTAATAGCTGTATACTCTCTTATCGATAACAAAGGTTGTAGGTAACTGTTGTAGTGTTTCATTCTATAAATTACAATCTGTGATATCGTACATCTTCGCAAAATACTCTCTAAAATTGATAAAATTCGGGATCTTGGGGTTGTTTACAATTTACAAGACCATTTTGCAATAATATTATTTTTTAAATTTTGGTTTCAATACTCCCTCCTGATTATGCTTGTAAAATGGAGTATTTTGATAGGTCACACATGTTTTTTTTTGGAACCGATAAGAACCGGAACCGGAACCAGAACCGATATCATAGAACCAGAACCGGAACCAGAATCAAAACTGAAGTCATAGAACCGGAACCAGAACCAGAACCGGAACCAATATTTGAAACCGGAACCAGAACCGGAACCAGAACCAATATTTTTTCGGTTTTGCAGCCCTGTCCGGTTCTATGACTTCAGTTTTGATTCTGATTCCAGTTCTGGTTCTATGATATCGGTTCTGGTTCCGGTTCCGGTTCTTATCGGTTCCAAAAAAAAAACATGTGTGACCTATCAAAATACTCCATTTTACAAGCATAATCAGGAGGGAGTATTGAAACCAAAATTTGAAAAATAATATTATTGCAAAATGGTCTTGTAAATTGTAAACAAACCCAGATCCCGAATTTTATCAATTTTAGAGAGTATTTGCGAAGATGTACAATATCACAGATTGTAATTTATAGAATGAAACACTACAACAGTTACCTACAACCTTTGTTTATCGATAGGTAGAGAGTATACAGCTATTAGCGCACTCTAATCTTATTAATAGAGATTAAACTTTTCTAGAACCGGAACCAATATATTTTCATATCGGTTCCGGTTCTGGTTCCAGTTCTCGGTAAAATTTTCGGTTCCGGTTCCGGTTCCAGCTTTAGTACAAATTTCAAAATATTGGTTCTGGTTTCGGTTCCGGTTCCAAAAATTTTATCGGTTCTACCGGTTCTTGGTTCCGTTCAGTTCCGGTTCCAATCGGTTTGCAGCCCTGGTTCGTTCCGTTCAATGAAATTCTCAAATTTGACGTTCACGTTCCGTTCCGTTCACTGGCCAAAAAATTCCGTTCCGTTCAGCGTTCCGTTCAATTATTTCCAAAATTTCACGCGTTCCGTTCCGTTCACATTCATGAACGCTTCGTGAATAGACGATTATATTGAACCAAATTGAAATTCTTCAAAACATCTGCTTTTCACTTTTACTAAACGCAATTCAACATTAAAATAACGAATAATTAACAGTCAGCCAATTACGCCACGAGAAGTACACCGAATGAATAGTGATAGTGAATACCACGACACAAAACTTGAGAAAGACGAAGTGAAGAAATAGAAAATTGAGAAAAAAAATAAAAAGGGTAAAAAGACAAGTTTTTTTGAACGATAAATGAACGGCGTTTAAAATTTACGTTCAAGAAAATAAAACGTTCCGTTCCGTTCCGTTCCAACTTTTATATTTATCCTACCCGTTCCGTTCATCGTTCGTTCAATTGATAAGAGAATCTCACCCGTTCCGTTCGAACGCGCGTTCCTGAACGCGAACGCGCCCAGCAGTGAATTTTGGTATATAGATATGTTGGTCGAATTTAAACCTATTTTTATTAATTATTTTTCGATTTAATCAATTTTAGTGAGTGGTGAACTGGTGAAATGGTGAATCTTGATTTATGAGTACCTATAACATGAGGATTTAATACCGTGCGCACAACTAATTCTTTACACATCAACGTAAAAATCTGCTAAAAACTTTTACATGATTTCAAAATCAATATTAAAACTTATTAAAACTATATAGAATTATTTTTGACACCAATTTCTTATCAAGTAATACTATAAAACTGATTAGAACTATAAATCAATCCACAGTTTCAAGTTGTAATGTTATTTCAAAATTACATGAATTGATTTTTGTAACTTTTTTTGCCGGTGTGTAATAAATCAATTGCGCGCACGGTATAGAAAGAAACAGTCTAATAAATAAATTATAAAATAAAAAATTCAAATATTCATTTATTGAAACGTTCCAATGATAGAGGAGCGTTATCAGAGGAGCGCGCTCTTTTCTTTAAATTTCCGCTCCAGGCTGGAGTACTCCGGAGCGCGCTCCGGTTGTTGTAGTTGTATTAAAAAAAGAGCGCGCTCCGCTCTCGCTCCGGAGCGAGAGTGGAGTACTCCGACCGCTCTTCCTCCCAACCGGAGCGTGCCCATATCACTAGATACAGTGGAGTAAGCGGCCGTCATGGAAATGCAACCGAGTCTGTGTACCCGCTCTATTGACTTTCTAACTGTTTGATACTCTAAGGCCCTGCCTGTTACTACTAATCCATAAGCAAGTANTGACACCAATTTCTTATCAAGTAATACTAAAAACTGATTAGAACTATAAATCAATCCATAGTTTCAAGTTGTAATGTTATTTCAAATTATATGAATTGATTTTTGTAACTTTTTTTGCCAGTGTGTAATAAATCAATTGCGCGCACGGTATAGAAAGAAACAGTCTAATAAATAATAATTATAAAATAAAAAATTCAAATATTCATGTATTGAAACGTTGCAATGATAGAAGAGCGTTATCCGAGGAGCGCCTCTTTTCTTTAAATTTCCGCTCCAGGCTGGAGTACTCCGGAGCGCGCTCCGGTTGTTGTAGTTGTATTAAAAAAGAGCGCGCTCCGCTCTCGCTCCGGAGCGAGAGTGGAGTACTCCGACCGCTCTTCCGCTCCCAACCGGAGCGTGCCCATATCACTAGATACAGTGGAGTAAGCGGCCGTCATGGAAATGCAACCGAGTCTGTGTACCCGCTCTATTGACTTTCTAACTGTTTGATACTCTAAGGCCCTGCCTGTTACTACTAATCCATAAGTATTGACTTCACGATACCATTGAACATAATTTCTCTCGCACTGAATCCATAACCAAAGGTGTTTCCAAAAATTCTTTTCAAGTTCGTAATCAGGGCTGCAAAAACGGAACGATAACGTTATCCGGTATCGTTCCGGTATTGTTTTTCAAATGGATTCGGTATCGTTATCGTTCTGGTATCGTTATTTAATATGTTCCGGTATTTTGTATCGTTACCGTTTCGTTATTTGAAATGTTCGGGTATTGGTATCGGTATCGGTACTGGTATTGGTATCGTTATTTTTCAAAAATTATTGAATATGTATTCCAAGTTTTAAACCAACTTTCAAAATTGGAAAAAAATCTGGTCCAGCCTAATAATAATAATGAATGAATTGTAAGCAGTATTATTAATTTTTTTCCATGTGATTACGTTAATCAAATAATAATTATTAATTAATTTAATTGTATTAAATGGCTAAATAAATATAAATGCTTACAGCTATGTCCGGTATTGCTACTATTCTTTTAAAGCATTTTATAAATCATTCACAAAAATAGGTCAGAGCCGTCAGAGGGCCACAAGAGATCATGACAGTTGACACCATTATGAACATAACGCAGACAGCACCTCCAATTATCTGGTATAATAACATTAATAACAAGTAACAACACATCTCAAAATAAATAAACTTTTTAAATTTTGGTGTAAATTGACAATTAATAACAGATAGGTAAGCTCGTTTTAGAAAAAAATATGAAGGTCAATTTTTTTGAAATGATTGTGTTGTTATTAGCGCTGGTGCTGGTGATAAAAACGTCAAGAATGGAAGGAAACGAAGAGATTGGAACAATTTTTGAGGGATAGAAACGAAGGGAACGATACGACTTTGAATGAGCAAAGAGCGTTATATGAATGAAAGGAAATGAAAATCAAAAGATGTAAGCAAGAGGAGATGGGAACGATTCAATTTTTTTTTGCTCTTTTCTCACTGCCCCAAGCTGGTGCTAAGTGCGTCGATGTACATCTACAATTTCTACATACTTGATAATTTACTCAAATAATACTGGCAATTTTATTTTTTACATATTATTAATAAGAAAAATGAAAAAAAAAAATAATAATAATAATAACGGAAAAATAACGGAAAAAGGTTCCGGTATCGGTATTGTTCTGGTGTCGGTTTTCAAATTTTCTAGTATCTGGTATCGTTTCGTTACCGTTTTTTAATTTTTCCGTTATCTGGTACAGGTATCGTTACGTTATTTACCGGAAAATGCCGTTTCGTTACATTTTTCCGTTCCGTTACGGTATCGTTTTTGCAGCCCTGTTCGTAATAATCTTCATTGATTTCTGTGTTTGTTTTAGGAAATGCGTTATAAAGGTCAATCCTTTCCAAGTGCGTGGAAAACAGCTAGGCTCGTTCTGCTTCAGAAACCAGATAAGGATCCAAGTGATGTAACTGCGTATAGACCCATAAGCCTCCTAAAAACAATAGCAAAAGTATTTGAAAAGGTAATAGCTCTTAAAATTAATGAATCTTTAGAAAAAACAGAATACTTATCTAATGTTCAGTTTGGATTTCGTAAAAATCTCACAACAGATCATGCGTTGTCTAGGGTTTTTCAACAGGTGAAAGATGGAAGAAAAAAAGGATTCTCCTTGATGGTCTCTTTTGATATTGCAAAAGCATTTGATACGTTACCACATGAAACAATAATAGAGTCCTTAAAACTAGCAAAAATACCGACATATCTAGTTATTTTAATAACAGACTATTTACAGGGAAGGAAGGTTTCAATAACAATAAACAACACGATTTATACTACATCGTTATACATGGGCTGTCCGCAGGGCTCCATTCTAGGCCCGTTGCTGTGGAATATTGCTTATAACAGAGTGATTGATGGGGCGATTCCTAATGTCGATGTCACCGCATTCGCAGACGATACAATTATAACTATATCTAAAAAAAATACTAAAGAACTAGAAATTTACGCGAATAGAGCAATAAAAATTTTAGAAAGAAGAGTTACAAAGCTCGGACTTAAATTCAACAATGCCAAGACAAAGGCAATTCTTTTCACTAAAAAATTAAAATTTGATAGCCCTGTGATAATACACAATGGAACTACGGTAAAATTAGAAGACAATCTAAAATATCTGGGAGTAACTTTCGATAAAAACCTAAATTTCCACTGCTGGGCGCGTTCAGGTTTTTTTTGAACGGCGTTCGTTCCCGTTCAATGAAATTCTCAAATTTGACGTTCACGTTCCGTTCCGTTCACTGGCCAAAAAATTCCGTTCCGTTCAGCGTTCCGTTCAATTATTTCAAAAATTTCACGCGTTCCGTTCCCGTTCCCGTTCATGAACGCTTCGTGAATAGACGATCACATTGAACCAAATTCAAGTTCTTCAAAACATCTGCTTTTCACTTTTACTAAACGCAATTCAACATTAAAATAACGAATAATTAACAGTCAGCCAGTCACACCACGAGAAATGCACCGAATGAATAGTGATAGTGAATACCACGAGTGCTAAGTGCGTCGATGTACATCTACAATTTCTACATACTTGATAATTTACTCAAATAATACTGGCAATTTTATTTTTTACATATTATTAATAAGAAAAATGAAAAAAAAAATAATAATAATAATAACGGAAAAATAATGGAAAAAGGTTCCGGTATCGGTATTGTTCTGGTGTCGGTTTTCAAATTTTCTAGTATCTGGTATCGTTTCGTTACCGTTTTTTAATTTTTCCGTTATCTGGTACAGGTATCGTTACGTTATTTACCGGAAAATGCCGTTTCGTTACGTTTTTCCGTTCCGTTACGGTATCGTTTTTGCAGCCCTGGTCGAGACCAGGTAACAGATTGGTCATTGTGTACGGCCAGCCTATTATCCAGAATGAACTCCTCTAAAATCCTTGCCTCGGACGTTAATGGATGCACCAGGAATCATCTGGGTAGTGCAGTTGAAGTCACCAGCTAGAAGCACCTGAGTAGTAGGTGGGTCACTTGAGGACAATCCTGATTTTCAGCTCGAATTCTCGACCTAAAAATTTTTTGCGTGTAGATTGTTTGTCCTCAAGTGACTGAGCATCAGAATATGTAAAAACTAGAAGATACTAGAGTATCTTAAAAGCGGACTTTACCTATTTATTTAACTTTTTAGACAAAACTATTCAAATTGATTAATAAATCAAAAGTGGATGATTTCGTTCGGAAACAATTCATTTGAAAAGAATCATTTCAAACAGATTTTACCTTGTCACCAAATTTCATCATCTTGTAAGAAAATATATTTTCAAATTCGTTCATGAATGATTCATATTACACGAATCGTTCACGAACGACTTCAACCAAACTGTTCAAATTTAATTATAAATCAGAAATCGATGATTTCGTTCGCGAACGATTCTTTTGAGAAGAATCATTTTGAACGAATTGATCAATAATTGACATTCATTCAAAAAACCACTAAAATAGTGATTTCGTTCGCGAACGATTCATTTGAAAGGAATTATTTAAACGAATCAATCACCAATTAACAGTCAGAAATCGATGATTTCGTTCGCGAACGATTCATTTAAAAAGAATCATTTGAAGAAAATACGAATCCATCAAAAATTAACGTTTATTCAAAAAACCACTAGAATAATGATTTCGTTCGCGAACGATTCAATTGAAAAGAATCATTCCGAACGAATTGATTAAAAATTAACGTTCATTCAAAAAACTGCTAAAATAATGATTTCGTTCGCGAATGATTCATTTGAAAAAAATCATTTTGAACGAATCGATCAAAAATTAACTGTTTATTTGAAAAATCACTAAAATAACGATTTCGTATGCGAATGATTCATTTGAAAACAATCATTTCGAACGAATCGATCACAAATTAACTTTTATTCGAAAAACCACTAAAATAATGATTTCGTTCGCGAATAATTTGATTAACGTCATGTCATGCAGGCTCACGTTCGATCATCTTTACACTAGATCCGTGAAAATGTACTCCACTTATCATGCAGGAACTAAAAAACCTCCACTCACGCCCCGTCACGTCAACTCACGTTCCCTCAAATCACATACTACTCACTTAGTTCTACTCTAGTTATCGCGCGAGAACAAAAAAAACCTCAACTCACGTTGTCTCACGTCTAAAAATCTCACGTGAAGCCTCCTCACGCTACCTCACGTCCAATCACCTCCAGAAAATAATCAGTTCTGAAACTTCACTAGCTCCACTCTTGAAGAATTATCCCAACAGATATTGCATTAATTGAGAAGAGAAGGCAACTTATACTTGAAATTTATCGACATACCTAAATTTTTCACAAGCACAAGTACAATTCAATCGAAGTGATTAAAGTAAATAAAATATCAATTAAACCATAGGAAGTTCAGTTTCATAATTCCCTTTATCATTATCGTTAACTTCTCGATACATCTAGATTACAGCCAAATTAAATATTTCATCACTCTTATCGATGATGAGGAAGCTGAAATGATCGACAAGGAAAGTTATTATCGCGAAGCACTACCCAGCACTCATTATTTAAAATTGTTTATAATGTGAACTTGTTGTAAGTATAAGTGGCTCTTATTTTCATTAAACAGGTGAAAAATCTGATTTTACATATTTTTTCACTGCTGAATTTGAAGCAGTTATCGATATCCAACTGAATTGGTATAATAAACATTTCATTTAAATCTATTTTTACTGTGTTAATTCCAAATAGCACGAATGGGGACGAGTTATTATTTAGTAGTAAAAAAACAAATGTATGAAAGAAAGTAATAAACAAAAGTAATGGGAAATCCAGAGGTTGGAGAATACTTTAATGTACTGAATTTCTCAAAATCATATTTCCACATTTTCTTCTTTAGGAATTTTAGGCATAATTATGATGATGGTCTAGGTATCTTTTGATTGCATCAGAATTTCGCATTTTATTTTCTATTGTTTTTTTATCTTTTTTTTTCATCGATTAAAGATATTTTATAATTAAAGTTTGGGTTGTTGCTTTGTTAAAAAAAATAAAAAATCTCACTTAGGTACTTATTTTGTACTAAACTCATTATCCAACTATGATTTTTCTGGACAGCATAATCATTTGAGACAATCAACATTCGCATCATTTTATATTTTTGGAACCCCGATGAGATATTTTACAATACTCTGACACGTAGCTGATGTCTAACCTTGCGAGTTGGTGTGAATGTAATAACGTAGCAAAGTATTATATTGTTTTGTATATTTGGACTGCATTACGCAACAATGTTCTAAGTGAAATGAGGCGCCATAAACTTTAACTACATCAAGTTTCTGATGTAATGTAAATTATAATAAAGCCAGTCAATCAAACTGAACAAATTTCGCTTGTTTGTCTTTGAAATTATTTAAATAACATGAATGATTTCATTCATTACTAGTTTTTCTCATTAAAAACAAAAATAAGATCGATCCACAAGTCTATGGCGCCTCATTTCACTTAGAACATTGTTGCGTAATGCAGTCCATTTCATGTCTTGCTTTCACATTGTGTGGACGTGTTGTTTGTGTTTTTTCATTATATCCAAAGTGAAAGCTCGTAAAAAAGTATCGCGTCCAATTTTTGGGGCGCCAACAAACTTGAGTTGTAACCTTCGCGTTTTATCATTATATTGTGATATTATGATGAAACACTATGAGTAGGCTTTTCTTATAGATGAAATAAATGCGAAAAAGATGGCGTTGGAGTAGTCGATTAAAAAATTATAAAAATTTTGGAAAAATGTAGTGTACGACAGACCAAAGATCTACAACGCTCCCATGTATATCACAATATGATGGAAAAACGTGAGTTTTACAACTCAAATTTGTTGGCGCCCCAAAAATTGTGACGCGATAAGTATCTAATTTTGTCCGCATATCCCTCCCATATAAAACAAAAGAAGGCGATACTCCCGTCGTTATATGAGGAGTTCTTCGACACTGCGTGAGAAATTTTCGTAATTTTTCTTTTGCAACCTTTGCCGTTGCATTTAATGCCTTTAAAGCATCTTTAAAATTCTGATTATGCCTCTCAGCTTGCCCATTGGTTGCCGGATAGTATGGTGGTGACAACCTATGTTCAATATTATTCTTCTTTAAGAAAATTTGAAAATCTTCAGAGGTAAATGCTGACCCGTCAAATAGCCGAAACTCAAGAAAATTGCTTTTTATTTGCTTTGTGAATAACGAAATACGAATTCAAATTCATTTTTTTTTTTAAATTTATCCTTACTAATTTTTCACGTTCTTTCCTATTGGGACCCTTCAGAGCAGTGGCGCGCTAGTATCGTGTTTACATGTAAATGGTATTATCAGTTCTGAAAACGGGGAATTTTTCCCGCCAGTTGTGGACTCACACAGTGAAATGTTTAAATTATTTGAAAATAAATCGAATAAATGAAATGAATGAATTGGGTTTGGCTAATTTAATACTTATCTATCATTTTGGTTTATACATGAGATTCTTTCGCATGGTATTTATGATATTCGCGATAATTGTATTGTATCACTATAGTCGTTAGTAAGCGCATGAAAAAATAATTATTTATTTCGTAACAATAACACTGAAATTCAATTTATCTTCACAACTGAACAAAAAACAATTAATTCTATTCAAAATAATTCAATTCAGTACCACAATTCTTAATTCATTGCCAATAATGATACTTTATCAATTATTGAAATCCCCGTTTTCAGTAGTTCATCGTTTTATCACCAGGTACCGACTCTTTCGCTGAAGGATCCCAATGGTAAAGGCAGATTTTCGCAACGGAAATCATTTTTGGTAGTTTCTTGAGATGTGGTGTTTTTGCAGTCAAGGATTTTTTTTTGAGATGTGGTATTGTTGCAGTAGGGGTGCGATATAGAGATCTACATATTTCGTTGGCTGAGATCAACTCATCATTATACATATTATACCGTGCGTCCAAGCACTTTAATAAATGTTAAGACTGATATATTCATTTCGATTGCATTTGAAAAAATTAATTGTAAATATCTGGAAAAGAGATTTTTTCGCTGATTATACTCAAATCACTTCGACACACTGTATTTGGCAGATGTTTTCATTTTTTGCACAACTGAATCTAGAAATTTCATGTTGAAGCAGGTTGTATTTTTTTCTTTTACTTCCCGCAGGGCTATAATAAGTGATCGTGTTTCGTTCCGTTACCGTTCCGGTATCCGTTTCTCTGAGTCATTCCCTTACGTTCCCGTTACCTTATGTTCCAATATTGGATGTTCTGTTCAGTGTTGTCAAAGTTCACGAAAAAAATGAACGTGTTCAGTTCACGTTCGTTGAAAAATGAACGCGTTCAGTTCACGTTCACAAGCAAATGAACGCGTTCAGTTCACGTTCACGAAAATGTGGCTCGTTCGCGAACGCGTTCACGTCCATTCTCTAAACGTTCACGATCTTTGACAAACTGCTGTCCGGAAATCGCGAAAAAAATGCGAAAAACAATGGAAACCAGAAATGAGAATAGAATAATCGCACATTGACACGCAACACGACAAAAAACATGAGCAAACTTATTCCTGTTCCTGCGATTTTGTTCTAGCTTCATAGCCCTAAAAATCTGTGGTGAACGTTCAATTTTCTGTGCATGAACGCGTTCAGTTCACGTTCATAATGAAATGAACGCGTTCAGTTCACGATCACGAAAATGTGGCTCGTTCGCGAACGCGTTCACGTTCATTCTCTTAACGTTCGTGAACTTTGACAACACTGGTTCTGTTACATTCTGTTCCGTTCTTTACCCCTTTTTTTTAGTATGAGTTGAAGTCTCGTCTTCTTTTTTATTTTTTTCTTATTGATGATAGTGATGGTAAAAAATTTAAAATTTAAAAACATTGAAAATCAAACAATAAACATTTAAACAATGACTCAAAGTTGCAACACAAAATGACTCACATTGTATGAATCAACGACAATGCACTGAGCAGTTTTGCCATTTTTTTTTTTTCTTTTTGAAGACTGATTGATAATTGATTGAGTTATTGGTTCAAGTTGGTTTACAAATTTGAAAACGTTTATTGAGTCATTCTAAGTTGAAGTTACTTAGAGCCTTTCAGACACTCAATCAGTTAGTTTAAGTTACAGTCAGTGATGGGCACGCTCCGGAAAAAAAAGAGCGCGCTCCGCTCTTCGCTCCAAGTGAGAAAAAAAAGAGCGCGCTCCGCTCTCGCTCCAAGTGAGAAAAAAAAGAGCGCGCTCCGCTCTCGCTCCTGGAGCGGTCAGGAGCGGTCGGAGCGCCGCTCTTTTCAAGTGAATTTTGGTATATAGATATGTTGGTCGAATTTAAACGTATTTTTATTAATTATTTTTCGATTTAATCAATTTTAGTGAGTGGTGAACTGGTGAAATGGTGAATCTTGATTTATGAGTACCTATAACATGAGGATTTAATACCGTGCGCACAACTAATTCTTTACACATCAACGTAAAAATCTGCTAAAAACGCATTTTACATGATTTCAAAATCAATATTAAAACTTATTAAAACTATATAGAATTATTTTTGACACCAATTTCTTATCAAGTAATACTATAAAACTGATTAGAACTATAAATCAATCCACAGTTTCAAGTTGTAATGTTATTTCAAAATTACATGAATTGATTTTTGTAACTTTTTTTGCCGGTGTGTAATAAATCAATTGCGCGCACGGTATAGAAAGAAACAGTCTAATAAATAATAATTATAAAATAAAAAATTCAAATATTCATTTATTGAAACGTTCCAATGATAGAGGAGCGTTATCAGAGGAGCGCGCTCTTTTCTTTAAATTTCCGCTCCAGGCTGGAGTACTCCGGAGCGCGCTCCGGTTGTTGTAGTTGTATTAAAAAAAGAGCGCGCTCCGCTCTCGCTCCGGAGCGAGAGCGGAGTACTCCGACCGCTCTTCCGCTCCCAACCGGAGCGTGCCCATCACTGGTTACAGTCAAGGACTCAGGGTAATAATACTCAGTCACTTTGTGGTTAACTCAAGTTAACGGTTAGCGATCGAGTTACCATACCCTGCTTTTCACAAATTCACAATTCTACTATGGTACTAGCCACTAGGTATTAAAGTTAATTGAAAATGATCAAATTTGAATTTCACATAAAAAAATGTACATTGCATTGGGCTTAGAAGGTAGGAAGCTAAAAACAATTTTGCCAGCATTCAAATTTCAAAAAATTAAAACATTGTAAAATAACAGAACACTAACAAAATTGATCCGTTACGTTCCATTACGGTCAGTTCTAAAAAATTTCGTTCCGTTCTGTTACGTTCCATTCCGTTACTAAAATGAGAAAATTGACCGTTACGTCCCGTTATTCCGTTATGTTCCGTTACCGTTATTACAGCCCTGATTTCCCATATCTTAATGTTTTGTTTTTAACTATCGAAACTGTGCTAAAAATTCTTTCAACGTCTGTTTTTAAAATAGGTAAAGCCAGAATTTATAATATCTCCCTCAATAGATGAACATACCTAAATACATGAAAATGAAGCTTATAACTGTATTTAGTAAGTGTTCACTTGATTTACATTGTAATGTACTCGTACTTATAGCTATATTTTTATTACAGCTTATTTTGCCTCATCGTTGTTTCTAAATCTTGTGGAGAATAAGAACATTGATGAATCGAAAAATAAGGTAAGTGCAATAGATCTATAT
This sequence comes from Phenacoccus solenopsis, assembly GCA_009761765.1. Lineage (NCBI taxonomy): Eukaryota > Metazoa > Arthropoda > Insecta > Hemiptera > Pseudococcidae > Phenacoccus > Phenacoccus solenopsis. The sequence continues at coordinate 104,210 of VFXL01000506.1, read as the reverse complement.
AATTATACTAGGGGGCTTCGCTCAAATTGCCTTTTCGCCCTTTTGTGGCTCCCCTCCCCCTCCCCTAAACAGTTGATGATTGAATTTTTCTGAACAAAAAAGGTACATGTGCGATGAAAACTGGACTACTATGAAAGAATGATTTTGGTAATAGTTCTCTAAAAACTAAGTTGGCTGTGTGCAAAGATTTTTTTCACACGTGTTAAAAGTTGATACACAAAAGGTTTAAAGACTTCACCTTCCCCCGACTCCCTTCCCAGATCAGGTATGTTGCAATAGGCAATAGCTATGGTTTTCAAGTTAAACACTCAGCTAAAAAAGATATTCGAGTAATGTAGTTTTCGAGATATTTCATTGTAAAAAAAAAAGCACGCGTTTCGACTTTCGAAACTTTTGAAGTGGCTGAAGCCTCAGCCAAGGCCTCAGGACATGTGAAATAAAATAGAGTTCTAAGTTTACCACACGTTTAATGGTGTATAATATGATCTTACTAATAGCGTTACATTGAGAGAACTATGAGAGAACTGGGTCAGTAGACACAGCCAGCAAGCATACAGTATATAATACACAGACGTATTGGCGGGGCACGGAGAGGAGGAAACCTGTCCGCGCACCCGCCAAACATATGAACATAGGTGACGATACGCGACCATCATCGTCGAACGACGATGGGGCGAAACGTACCGCTTCACTTTGAACCATAATATAAAGCGTCGGTTATAATGGCACTGAATTTTTCACAGAAAAAGTTGAACCTGTGTTTTTTTATGGAACCGTTTATAATAGTCAGTGAATGAGGCAATGAAAGATTCACTAGGTTTCAGTGAAAAGTTGAAATATTTTAACTTTTCAGTGAATTTCTACAGTGTCAAACATTTGTTTGTTCATGTTACTCTGTTATCACTTTGAAGTAATGGGGATTTTTTTGGTAGTTCTAGCCATTCTGTGAAAATTTCACTGACCTAGTCAGTGCCATTATAACCGGCTCTTAATATCTCAAAAAGTTTGAGTCCTAGAGTATAAATAAAAAAAAAAACCAAGTCAAAAAATTTGCAATCAGCTAAGAAATTATGATTTTTGGTAGACGGCGGCAACACTGATTTTTGGTGCAGTTAAAAGTTAAAACGCGTCACCTCGTCACCGCTAAACGCACACTCCATAGTACACGTCAGGGATGTCTAGCCAATCGAATTGGCTAAAGCTAACGGCTAAAGCTAAAAAAAAATTGATGGTTTGGCTAAAGCTAATGGCTATAGGCTAACTTCCCGCGATTGGCTAGCTAATGGCTAGCTAATGGCTAATTTTTAAAAAGTCGAGTGATACCTCAAAACACTCGTCTTGATCTATAGATTTCTTTAAAAGTTTCAAATGATCGAATTATACATAATGAAATGACATAAAATGATAAAACTCTTCAAATAAAAGTATTAAAGATGTTTTCTTTATTCACCAAACACACTGTCACTTTTTCTTTCGCATCATACGAAACATACTTTCTAATCAACACAGATTGGTTTGGAGCTATTCTTATTAATGTAAAATTCACAATTTCATAATTTTGAGTGACAAATTGACCATAATTTATGAACTTCAAACATTCAAATGTAAAATGGACTGCATTATGCAACAATGTTCTAAGTGAAATGAGGCGCCATAGACTTGTTGATCGATCTTATTTTTGTTTTTAATGAGAAAAACTAATAATCAATGAAATCATTCATGTTATTTAAATAATTTCAAAGACAAACAAGCGAAATTTGTTCAGTTTGATTGACTGGTTTTGTTATAATTTACATTACATCAGAAACTTGATGTAGTTAAAGTTTATGGCGCCTCATTTCACTTAGAACATTGTTGCGTAATACAGTCCAAATAGAAGAATAGAACTCCAAGTCGAAATTGAAAAAGCGGCAAAAACAAAAGCAAAAAATTGAACTTTCGATTTTTTTCAATTACGCTTGACACATGGCATTACCAGCAGGCATTAATTGTGGACAAGATGACAAAAATGCAATGCACAAACACAAAAAAAATGATTTTTTATTTTTTTTATTTTTTTCTATCTAAAATTAGTAATTTTATAGCAATCTATTTTTCTAATTTTTTTCACACTAAATGTATTCTATTAGCCATTGAATTAGCCGAATTTGATTGGCTATTGCTAGCTAATGGCTAAATTTTTCTGCTGATTAGCTAGCTAATGCTAATGGCTAAAATGCGAAAAATCGTTTAGCTAATGGCTAATGGCTAATGGCTATTGGCTAGCTAGACATCCCTGGTACACGTTATGAGCTTTCGATTAAAAAAAAAAATTAGCTTTCTAGGTGCAATAGAAAAATCTCGGGAGTTTTTTCCAACTTTTTCCGGAATTAATTCAGACTTTTTACCTTGCACCCTTTATATATATGATACCTTTCTGTAGTACTTTCTTCCCTGTTAGGTAAATTTCTCTTATAAAACTTAACATAGAGTTTTCTTTTTGTTTCCAACACCGATGTAGAAATTTTATTCTAGACTTTATACTTACTTTTCAACTTCTTTTTCAATTAGATTACTACTATTACACCGAATCCTAATACTGGTGTAAGTTCTCAGATCACCACCGCACCAGATTCCGTTGCTGATGTAAGTATAATATTTCTAGACTATAATGTAAATTTACGTCACAAGAATTCTGAAAGTGTCATAATATATCTAGATATTGCTCCTTTTCTGTGGTACCTATTGTCAGAGACGGGCCGAGTCTTGGCACTCGGGGGGGGGGGGGGTGAAAATCTAAAAATGCCGACTGGTATTTTCAACTTTCCGACTACGATTGATTAATTTGTAATTTTATATACGAGCAATATCACATTTATATTTACCTACGAACTCAAAGAACAAAAAGAAGCAATTAAAAAAATCAAAGAAGATAACATCTGCAGTCGTTTTTCAAACTGCCTGAGGAGGTGATACACTGTACAAGTTTAATTATTTTGATAATGTAAAAAGGGATATTTCTGCATCATTTTGAATTTTGGTGAATAAAAACGAATGTTGAATTTTTAAAATTATTATAAATTATAAATCATTTATTTGCGATGATATGGCTTCAAACTGCTACACACATTACACCCTTTAAAGTCACGAAGTAATTTCTTAAGATAATACAAAAATCAGAAAAGAACAAAAATGTTTTTTAAATGCAAAACTAAAAATATAAAGAATATCTAAAAATTGATTTTTTTCAAATTAAACAAAAACGAAAGGAAATTCAAGAATTAAAGAAAACATTGATGAGAAAATAATAAATTTAAAAAAAGTCCATATTACAAAACAACGTAATAAAATAGAAACATTTTTATAAATAAAAAAAATCCAAAAATTAGAAAGCAAATAAGTTGGGAAGTCTAAAAACTAAACAATAATATTGTTAAAAATGAAAATTCCGAAAACTAAAAAATGCAACAATGAAAGATATCATGAAAAAAAGAAAAAATTATAAAATGAAAACAAATCTACAAAAATGGAGTAATGTTTCAAACTGAAGATAATTGCTAAAATACCGGATGATTATTTGATTGGAGCACCCCAAGCGCAAAAATCTTACCCTCATAGAAATAAATTATATATTTGAATGATATTAGCAAGAATAAATGGCATAAATAAAATTTATTTAATGCTTAAAAGCCTCTATCGTAAAATAAAATGCAAAATTTTAAATTATACTTTTATTGTCAAAATACACATAAATGTATTGAATTGTTTCACCTTTAGCTAATTTTGTCTCTATGGGTGCTCGAATCAAGTAGTCACCTGGTACAACGAAAAAAAAAAAATGAAAACCTAAAAACTAAAAAGCTAGAGAAAACCCAGATTCGAATAAGTAAAGGAAGAATGAAACCAAGGCGATAAAATATTCAACAATTTAAAACACAACAATAAAAAAAATAAAAAATTATGAAAAAACCATAAGTTATAATTAAAAAAAAAAATCAATAAAAAAAATAATAAATCCAAAAATGTTAAGTAGGATATTTTTTTTGTTGAGAATGAAAAAAGTTGTTATCACTCAAGGGACTGAGTACTTTTCCAGTTTCCAATTCTCTAGCATTATTTTGAGATAAATTTAAACCATATAATATCAACTGAAATTGAACTAACACAATATTAATTTTAATGGAACATCAGTTTTCATTAATCTCGTTCATTTCAGATATTCATTATCTCCTTCTCAGATGGCGACATTACCACTCCTAGTGTAGCCGAAATTCGGGAATAGAAAAGCTTCGAGCAGAGTGAGCAAAACAATGCGCAAATACATATGTTTTTTTGTTTGATTTAAAAAACCGTTTTTTTTGAAAAAAAACAAAAAACTGTTTTTTTTTGTTTTAAAACAGGTTTTCTGTTTTAAAACAAAAAACCTTCATGAAAAAAAAAAACATGTTTAAAACGTTGTTTAAAACTAGTTTTAAACAGTTTTTTTCTCTCTTTCTCTCTCTTGAAGAAGAACCATTATTATTAATGTTTTACAAGTTTTAATTAACCATTATTATTAATGTTTTACAAGTTTTAATTATTTCATTGAAGTTATTAGAAACACCTACTAACGAAAGGTCAAAATGATAAAGCATTATTAAAAATGAAAATTGAAAATTGAAAAATTGAAAATTTTGATTTTCTAGATGTTGCCTCCGCAGTGAGAAAATTCTTCGTCTCTAGCGTTCTAGTTCTGGTAAACTTATTCATATATCGTATTTCTTTGGTTAAATACCGGAAATTTAAAAAAAAACACGAGGAGAATAAAAAACATGTTTAAAACAAAAAAAAACGTTTTAAACACATTTTAAACAAAATTTTGTTTAAAATTTCGTTTTGTTTTTTTTACACGTTTAAAACACGTTTTAAACACGTGTTTTAAACATTTTTGTTTAAAACGCTCAACCCTGATTTATTTATTTATTGTTAAATTTTCGCTGTTACTGAGACAAGTGAAACAGGAATTGTTGAATTTTTCTCACTAGTGGTGGAAACTATCAATAGCACTATCGATAGTATCGATAGCTTTTGAAAAAACTATCGAAAAATATCGATAGTAAAACTATCGTTTGGCTATCGATACTATCGATACTATTTTTGTATTTTCTTCGATAGTTTCGATAGTCTCAGTAAACGGCTTAGTTCATGCTTACCAGGCTGAAAAATGAAAATGAAACATCAAAAATGAAAAAGATACTGGCGAAAAGTAAATAATAACCTTTTTTACTTCTTTAAATCTTTATTTATGCTCTTTTAAAATTTTCTGCATGTAAAAACTTGTAAAAAATAATAATCGTGCATAAAGTTTTTTATTTATTTATTTTTCATAATAGTAATTTTTTCAATTTTGGAACTATCGATAGCGATTTATCATACTATCGATACTATCTAGAGATGCAAAGAAACTTACCACGGTAACTTACCCGGTAACTTACTGGTAATTTACCGGTAAATTACCGCATCATAAATTTCTTAAATTACCGCGGTAATTTATAAATTTTTATTAAATATGCATGTCGCATTATTAGGAATCCACTACCATCATGATCATTTCCAAAACTGAAACAAAATGATTGAAATTTTGATACTTTTCCTACCCCTATGAAGTTTTTCGTCGATGAAACTTTTCATGCACAACATTTCGCTATTATTTTCTCAGTTTTTACGCTTTGAAGTTGTGATGAGCTAACCACTGATGAACTATGTATGTGGGAGTGTAATTGCATAGTATGCGTGCATGTTTCATGCAACAGCATGCAAAATGAAAAAATTTACCTACCCCCTCTTTGTGGTACCGGTAACCCGACCAGTATTAGTATTACTATTGTGTATTATCTTATTCGTCCTACTCATTCAAGTTGTGCTTCATCTCTCAAATTTTGTGTCATGTTTATATACAATTAGATTGTTAATTTGTGCACTTCTAACTCCGAGTCTGACCAAGAAATACCATTGCCAATCAACAGAATGATATTGAAAATATTGATTTGAATTAAGATTTTTAATTTTAAAATTAAATTCATTTACTGGAACTTTTTCGGATATGAAATTACTAAAAATATTGGATAGGAAATTTTCTTTTTACGGATGAATTATCAGATTCAGAACTAGAAGCCTTCGAAATAGATTTTAGATTTGGTTGCTAATTTTTGATTTGCAGTTTTTTTTTATTGCATTATTTTATTTTAGTGATTCCTTTCAATACTTTCTATTCAGTCTTAAAAAAAAAAAAAAACTTAAAAAAATCATTCGACCCTCCATGTATTCATTATCAGTTTATCACTCATCATTTTATTTCTGTTATAATTGCTCTAAAATAATTCTAAAACAAGCTTTCAAACAATGCTATACTTAGTATAGTCTATAAAATGAAATAATTATACAATACCGGGTGACTACTGATTCGAGCCCCCAAGCGAATAAATTCAAAATATATATGTATTTTTTGACAACGAAAGGATAAAAAATTAAAATTTTGCATTTCATTGATAAACGCTTTTAAGCATATGCTAACTATTCTTGCTAATATCATTCAAATACATAATTTATTTTTATGAGGAAAAGATTTTTGCGTTTGGTGTGCTCGAATCAAGTAGTTACCCTGTATAATGCAACATTTTTGAAGAATTATAAATTACTTAAATTACTGGTAAGTTACCGGTAAGTTACTGGTAAGTTACCCAAACTTAAATTACCGGTAATTTTGCATCTCTAATACTATCGATGGTGATATTTTTCATCAACGATACTATCGATAGCAAAAAACTATCGATAGTTTCCATCACTATTTCTCAACAATGTCGATTTGCCGACTTTTGCCGATTGTGCAAAACCTCTGGAAGGGTGATCACCCCGCACACCGCCCACTTGGTCCGTCCCTGCCTATTACTCCATACAAAAGTTACATTGTAAAACTCATTAAGATGAAATGATATAATTTTGTCTTTTAGATTCATGCATTACTGGATAGTCTGAAGGCCAAGAATCCAAAAATCGAGTACCGTATAGGTGTCGCAGAAGCAGGGCAATACCTTGTCTCGGAAATAAAAGTCTTACGCCAAAAATTAGTAAGTCTAAAGTGATTTTTTATCAGTATACATGTGAACAATAACCAACGTCCCTTTACTAGAGGTCGGACGGTAACGAAAAGTAGCGTTTCAACATTCCTCTTTCCCCTCTAATCTCTGACGTCACGCGGCGGACCTGAAAACGCGCGGTAACATATGATTTAAAGGGAATACATCGATTTTCTTATGGTTTTTTGTAATTTACTCTAAAAGAACGTTTTTTTTTTTAAAAACTTGTAAGGACTAAAATTGTAGAGAATAAAATTTCCTAAATGATGCATATTTTTAAATTGATGATTGAATAATTCTTGCGTATTTATAAGTGTATAATGAAAAGTAAATATGACACCAGCGTAGGCGCAAGTAAAATTTTATAATGTTTAATAATACAAATTAATATTTTTGATAATAAATATTGCCATTTCATTATTAATAATTAATACCTAAACTGAGTGAGCAGAGAGTTCATTCATTCGTTTTTTTGTTTTTTTTTGTTTTTTTTTTTAATAACTTATAGGTACTTGGAATTTCATAATGCATTTGCTAATTCATATAGTTATTCAAAATGTTTGGCTAGGTAATATTATTTCAATTTCCAAAATTGATAATTCAATATATTTATGAATATGTAACAAACAAGTGACAAACGAAATTAGTAAAATTTCATGGATTTTTTAAGTCTATCAGAAATTTTTTTCTCGCAACCTACTAGTTAAAAGGCCAAGTGAAATTCAAAAAAATTTTCAAATAATTTTCATCATTATTTTTAAATTTTCAAGCCCAAAACATTACTTTTACAGTTTTATGCAGCAGTAGCTATGTAAGTATGTATGATTGTGATTGCATGTCATTTTTTCGCTATCGCACTGTAAAGGAAATTGTAGTGATAATATCATTTTCAATTTCAAAATCAAAATCAAAATGATCGAAAAATTTAATCAAAAATGAAAACAAAAAAAAAACGTAAGCAGCCATGCCGCATTACTGGAGCTGAGTTTTTAACTGGGGCTTGTTTTGATTTAGTAATAACCATGCTCAACCATTCATCACTACAGGCCACACCCAATACCAAGTCTGAAAACCAGGGATGTCTAGCCAATCGAATTGGCTAAAGCTAACGGCTAAAGCTAAAAAAAATTGATGGTTTGGCTAAAGCTAATGGCTATAGGCTAACTTCCCGCGATTGGCTAGCTAATGGCTAGCTAATGGCTAATTTTTAAAAAGTCGAGTGATACCTCAAAACACTCGTCTTGATCTATAGATTTCTTTAAAAGTTTCAAATGATCGAATTATACATAATGAAATGACATAAAATGATAAAACTCTTCAAATAAAAAGTATTAAAGATGTTTTCTTTATTCACCAAACACACTGTCACTTTTTCTTTCGCATCATACGAAACATACTTTCTAATCAACACAGATTGGTTTGGAGCTATTCTTATTAATGTAAAATTCACAATTTCATAATTTTGAGTGACAAATTGACCATAATTTATGAACTTCAAACATTCAAATGTAAAATGGACTGCATTATGCAACAATGTTCTAAGTGAAATGAGGCGCCATAGACTTGTTGATCGATCTTATTTTTGTTTTTAATGAGAAAAACTAATAATCAATGAAATCATTCATGTTATTTAAATAATTTCAAAGACAAACAAGCGAAATTTGTTCAGTTTGATTGACTGGTTTTGTTATAATTTACATTACATCAGAAACTTGATGTAGTTAAAGTTTATGGCGCCTCATTTCACTTAGAACATTGTTGCGTAATACAGTCCAAATAGAAGAATAGAACTCCAAGTCGAAATTGAAAAAAGCGGCAAAAACAAAAGCAAAAAATTGAACTTTCGATTTTTTTCAATTACGCTTGACACATGGCATTACCAGCAGGCATTAATTGTGGACAAGATGACAAAAATGCAATGCACAAACACAAAAAAATGATTTTTTATTTTTTTTATTTTTTTCTATCTAAAATTAGTAATTTTATAGCAATCTATTTTTCTAATTTTTTTCACACTAAATGTATTCTATTAGCCATTGAATTAGCCGAATTTGATTGGCTATTGCTAGCTAATGGCTAAATTTTTCTGCTGATTAGCTAGCTAATGCTAATGGCTAAAATGCGAAAAATCGTTTAGCTAATGGCTAATGGCTAATGGCTATTGGCTAGCTAGACATCCCTGCTGAAAACCCCTACCCTATCCTTTTCAAAAACACTTAAGAAGTTCAATTTGGCACAAATGTAGTATTTCTTGCCATGAAATAATCATGCGAACACATATTTCTCAAATTATAACTATTTGAGGGTCCTCAAATTATCTTCAAATTTTGTAAATCCGCCATTTTGGATCCATTTTGACTCAAATTTAAGTGGTTATATTCTGGTCACAAACTAATCCTACACACAAAGTTTGACCATTCTAGGCCGATTTGGTGATGAGATATGGAAGATTCATGAAATTTCCTGCAGCAATTTCCCCTCCAAAAGCCGTTTTTTGCTCTAACTCCCCTCCAAAATCACTGAGGAAGCTAAAATCAAAATACGTTTATGACACAGCAATAAAAAATTTTCGACCCCTCCTGTACCCCCACCACTATTTTAGGTTGGTAACCCCGCCTTCCCCCCTCCAACATCATGTATGGAAGTGAATTCGGGATATAGTATACAACTTATCCCCAATAACCATATGAATTCATATTAATTACATTTTTACCAACTTGAGGCTCCTCAAGCTCTACTCAAAATTTTGATAATCCGCCATTTTGAATCCATTTTGATCCAAATTCAAGAGGTCATATTGTGGTCACCAACTAACCTCACACACAAAATTTGACCTCTTTAACTTGATTTGGTGGGGAGATATGGAAGATTCAAGAAATTTCATGACTCAAAACTTCCTCAAAAAGCCGTTTTTTGATCTAACTCCTCTCAATATGCACTCAAGAAGCTGAAATTTGGATATGTTAGTATCCGTGACTCACTCTTTCATATGAAATCAAAAACGAAAAATTTGAGCTATTTGCCCCTTCTCCAGCCCCCCTCAAAATTTGAGTGATCCGCCATTTTGAAATTTATCGAAAAAACAAAAAAACTATTTTTGCGTATTTGCAAGAAGAGTTCCTCACCGAATTTTGAGCGAATTTTATCCACACCCGCCTGCGCAAGTGAGTGACACAAAAAACGCAATTTTCTCAAAAACAGGTTTTTGCTAACTCGCCTCAAAATGCACTTAGGAAGCTGAAATTTAAATATGTTGGTGTCCGTGACTCACTCTTTCATATGAGATCAAAAACGAAAAATTTGAGCTATTTGCCTCTTCTCCAGCCCCCCTCAAAATTTGAGTGATCCGCCATTTTGAAAGTTTTCGAAAAAACAAAAAAAATACTTCTGCGCATTTTCAAGAAGAGTTCCTCACCAAATTTTGAGCGAATTTTATGAATACTCGCCGGCGCTACGCGTGGGGGAAAAAAATATATATATACCAAAAAGTTGGACATTTGCCAGATGATTACAAATGGTCTGAAACGCAAAGATTTGAAGACCCCACCCTCCCCCGACCTTCCCTTCCCAAATCAGGTAGGCTGTAATAGCTATCGTTTTGTTAAAAACTCAGCTAATAAAAGGTAGAAATTACAAATAATTTGAATGGTAAAATATTACAAATGAAAGATCAGGATTGAAACTTAAAACATTAAAAACTGGAAAAACAAATAACAAATCAATTTATAAAAATGATTAATAGATTAGTAAATAAAAAGCTGAGTTTTTAATTAATAAGATTAGCGTTCAGGTTTGCAATTGCTCCCCCAGTTGAACATGGAATACTGCTTTTCAAATAATCCTCTATCACATCAAATAAAAAATTGTTCAAAAACAATGATATGACCTGGAATTTGTTGAGTACCTACCTAGCCCTTAAAATTTTGACAATCAGCTAATATTGCTATCGCAAAACACATGCGTACATGTAATTGTAAATTACAATAACTTTCTTCAATAATATATATTTCTTGGAAGCTAAATACACTGAGAAGTTGTTATATTTTATTTATTAGTTTATTAAAAAATCAAAATTATATTACCTATCTAATGATGATGTTTTATGAAATTATGAGAGACACATCATAATCAATTACTTTAATCAATTTATCAAGTACTTAATAGAGTTATAATAATCTTGAATTATTCAAAAAATTACAAGTTTTTTGAAAAAATTGTAATAATTAGTCAAACATTATTATTTATTACCTATATATTTTATTCAATTATTATTTTAAAATTTCATCAATTATTTTAGGAAAAAATAAAATGAAAAAATTAATTGCATGATATTCTTTGCATATTTTTTTATTCTTTTGAAATTATCATTGCATATATAACGCTACGGTACTCCAAAACCTTTTGTACAACGTAAATTTGCATATATAGGCTTACGAAAAATACGTGATTTTATTGAGGATAAATATGATTTTCAACATTTAAACCTCTATAGCTAGTAGAAATATTGATCGAAAAGATTTTCACTATACACCATTGGAAAAAGCGTGAAATTTTTTTTCAAGATGACAATTTAAAAATCATTTAAAGCAACCGAAAATTTTAAGTGTCGAGTGTATTAAGTTACGAAAAATACATGTTTTCATATAAGTAATATACGATTTTTAACATTTAAAACCCCATATTCAGTGTTGTAGGAACAAACCAAAGAACGAGAACGAAGAACAACAAGAACGGAGAACTTTCATTGTTCCTGAGGAACAGGACCAAGAACGAGAGCATAAAAGTGATATATTTGAAGAACAAAGAACAGACGAGAACAGAATATTTTCAAACTGAAAGATCAAAGAACAAAACGAGAACCAACTAATGAACAATGTTGAGGTACAAAAACAAGAACAAGAACGATGTAATTTTTTGTTGTTCTTCGTTCTTTTGAAAGTTCATGATTTATTATAAAATTAATAGATATCATAAAGGGAAAGAGAAAATAAGAAATTTATGCTTCAGGCAAGTGCTACATAAACCCATATAAGTATTTTTTTTTAAATTATTAGCTTCAATTAATTGATTTTAAATTTTAACAACAACATTAACTGTAAACACGTTATCAAAAAAAAAAAAAAGAAAGAAAGAACAAAAGAAAAGTTGAAGAACGAGAACAGAACGAAGAACGAACAAGAACGAGACCATAAAGGATTGAAAGAACAAAGAACAGAACGAGAACAACATTGTAAAGAATTAAAAGAACGAAGAACGGAACGAGAACAGTTGAAACATTGAGAATAAGAACGAGTCAGGAACAGGATCAAATGACTGGGTCTTTCCAGGAACGAGAACAGGAACAAGAACATACCTATGTTCGTTCCTACAACACTGCCCATATTAAGTAGAAATATTGACCAAAAAGATTTTTAGTATACACCATTGGAACAAGCATTAAATTTTCTACAAGATGAGAATTTAAAAACCCTATGGAATCGCTCAAAATTTTGAGTACCTAACGTGAATGTGAAGTTATAAAAAGTACGCACTTTCGTAGCTAAAATACTTTTTTTGAATTTAAAACCTCCATATGTAGTAAAAATATTGATCAAAATATTTTTTATTATACACCATTGGAAAGAGCGTAATATTTTCTACAAGATAGCAATTTAAAAACCCTATGGTATCGCTCAAAATTTTGAGTAACGTGAATGTGAAGTTACAAAAAGTACGCGTTTTCATAGCTAAGATTCCTTTTTCGAATTCAAAACCTCCATATGTAGTAAAAATATTGATCAAAAATATTTTTATTATATACCATTAGAAAGAGCGTAAAATTTTCTATAAGACTGCAATTTAAAAATTCTATGGTCCCGCTGAAAATTTCGAGTAACGTGAACTTGAACTTATAAAAAATTTTGCAACTTGAGAGTGTTATGAATATTATGAAGAATGGAATCATTTATTTTGCTAGATAGAATGAATAATTTACAAATATAAAATATGCATATGATAGAAAATTTAATATCCTTCAAGTTAAGTTCTTACAAATTTTTTTGTTAATGAGTGGTTTTCGAGAAAATTTAGAAATACTATCAAAAAATATGAACTTCCCGTTTAAATTACATACGACGCGCGTTATTAGCTCCGCCAGGTGACGTCAAATTTCGGAACGCCAATCAGATTATGCGCTTTTTAAAAGGCCGATTTTGCGGTTACCGTCCGACCTCTAATAAAGGGACGTTGAACAATAACCTCAGTAACGTAATGGATGTCTGTACAATTCGGGTACCCTTGAGTGCTAAATTCCCTGCTAGATTTTCCCATATTATGGGTTGGTAACAATGATGTAATGTGGCTGTGATATCTGATAACATGATAAGAAATTGGAATTTAATATTTAGTAATGAAAAAACAACTGAATACCTACGAGCTAGCAAAATTTAATTAGAGAAATTTATTATAAAAAAAAAAAACACAAAACTCGTTTTAAAAAATAAAATTGTTTGCGCGATTATAAACACGACGTTTCGCCGCACTAGTCGGCATCTTCTAGTTTTGTGTTTTTTTATAATAAATTTCTCTGAATATTTTTTGTTTTTTGTTCTTCTTACTGTTGATTAATGAAGAATGTTTTACGTAATTAGCTGAGTTTTTAACTTGAAAACACCAGCTATTACAGCTTACCAGACTTACCTGATTTGAGAATGGATGGTTGGGGAGGGTGGGGACTCCAAATGTTTGCGTTTCAGACCATTTTAATCATTTGCCAGATGTCCACCGTATTTATATATACTAGCAGCGCTTCGCGCTGCCAGCTGGAGGCTCCGTCCCCAAGCCCCCATTGGTGGCTCGCTGCGCTCGCTCACATCGTTTCGTTTTTCTATTTCTCACTCGCTTCGCTCGCTCGATTCGTATCAACTCTTTTCACGAATTTTATCCACACCAGCCTGCGCAAAGTGAGTGACACAAAAAACGCAATTTTCTCAAAAACAGGTTTTTGCTAACTCGCCTCAGAATGCACTTAGGAAGCTGAAATTTAAATATGTTGGTGTCCGTGACTCACTCTTTCATATGAGATCAAGAACGAAAAATTTGAGCTATTTCCCTCTTCTCCAGCCTCCCTCAAAATTTGAGTGATCCGCCATTTTGAAAGTTTTCGAAAAAACAAAAAAAATACTTCTGCGCATTTTCAAGAAGAGTTCCTCACCAAATTTTGAGCGAATTTTATGAATACTCGCCGGTGCTACCCGTGGGGGAAATATATATATATATATATATATATATATAGGATAAAGTGGCATCATTTTTCGTCGTCTACAGGTAAAGTGGCATCTTTTTTACAAAGTGGCATCTTTTTTTTGATGCCACTTTACCATCACATTGCTCATCGATTCAGCTTTGTGTCATGACGTCACTGGTGTGGTTATTTGGGTGATGCCACTTTACCACTAATATTCTATTTTTCATACAAAAAATTTTTTTTCGGTCTACGGTCGTAGTAGCCTCATTTTTTTGATGTTTACAGGTAAAGTGGCATCATTTTAAAAATTTGTTTCTAAGAAAACCTATGATATTATACATTTGGTTCGCCATTGTGGTGTCGTTAATGTGACATTGGATGCACTTCTGAGGAATGTGATATATATATATATATATAGATTTATCTATGGATAAAGTGGCATCATTTTTCGTCGTCTACAGGTAAAGTGGCATCTTTTTTACAAAGTGGCATCTTTTTTTTGATGCAACTTTACCATCACATTGCTCATCGATTCAGCTATGTGTCATGACGTCACTTGTGGGGTTATTTGGGTGATGCCACTTTACCACTAATATTCTATTTTTCATACAAAAAAATTTTTTCGGTCTCAGGGTTGTTAACAATAACTAAAACTCTTAACCTTAACTCAAACTGACTCGTATTTTCACGCATTAAGAATATAACTGAATTTAACTCTAACTATAAATCCCAATAGGTATATGTAACTGAATAAAACTTCAACTAATATTTTCAGTCCTTGAAACTGAATCAAACTTTAACTTAAACTTAAAAAAAAATCGTTTTGGTTAAAGTCTCAAGCCAATTTCCAATTTTCCAATTTTGAACGAACATTCAGCGACTTGAGGTTCATTTTAGGTCCTTTGCGATACAGTCTCAAAGGGTCTATTAATTTATTAATGATCTTTTGTTGCTGCGAAATAATTATTAGTAATTTTGAAAATTAAAATTTCAAATGTGAAATTTAAAATTAAATTCATTTTATATTTTTATAAATGCTTGATTTATTGTATTTGGGAAACTGTTAGATTAAGTAAAGTTAGCTGCAGAATGGTGGCAGCACTGCTTTCTTAGTTACGGTTTTAGTTACGCATTCTTTTGAAAACGTGATTTTGGGAACTTTTGTTTTTTCTGCTAATAAAATGATAGCAATGCGTTTTGTTTCGATTTTCTTATGATTTTATTTAAAGCATTTGATAATTTGATCGATAAAACAGCGAGAATAATATCAGCTTAACATTATGGTGACCCCGACGTGATTGTGAATGTTTAATAATTCGTGAATTCAGTATTACGTAGTAACATCAGTCAAAAGCATGCCGACAGAAACATCAGAATCCATCGACCTCAAGGACCTATCTTCACTGAAGAGACTAAGAGGTACGATAAAATCAACCCTAACGTCTACAAAGAATTGGCTAGCAGCTACTGGCACTTCCAAACCATCTATCGCCGAGTTAAGAAGGCGAAACGAGTACATCGCTCAGAAGTTCGACGCATTCAATACAGTACAGAATAAGATCTTCATATTAGATGAAAAAGAAACCGACGAGTACCTTACTAAGGTAGAAGAACTCTATTTTGAAATAGCATCTACAATCGACGAACTTATTAACAGTTTACAGCAAAACACAACTTCGTCAACAGAAAGTGAAATCAGCGAAGCGGTAAGTGGATGTAAAAATTCCAACGTTAAGTTATCAAAATTACCGCTACCCCAGTTTAGTGGAAAAAGCGAGGAATGGACCTCGTTTTATCAACGTTTCACCAATGCCATGAATCGTAGCGACCTCACTGATGTCGACCGCATTCAATATTTAGTTAGCTGTCTAAAGGGTGATGCAGCTTTAGTCATCAAGAATATTGCTATTATTGGCGAAAATTACGCTAGCGCCTTGGAATTACTTCAGAAGCGTTACGACAACAAACGGATCAATGTGCGTATGTTCCTACAAAATTTATATAATTTACCAATCGTCGTACAAAATAGCGCCTCTTCGTTACGCGAAATGCTAAATGCAGTAATTATAAACGTGCGAGCCCTCGAAAATCTCGCATATATTCGTGATCGGCTGTCCAACGAATTACTCGTACAACTCATCGTCAGCAAACTCGATGCAAAAACGAGAGAAGGCTGGGAGCTGCACCTCACGACTTTAGATACAAACGACGACGATGATCGAGATGCTTATGAAGAATTGATTGCCTTCTTAGAAGACCGACTACGCATATTATTATCCGTGTACCCGAACACCATATCACCTGCAAAAAGAGATTCGAAATCTCGAACCCAAAAAACAACGTTAGCCGTTACTGCGGGCCAAGAACGACCCAACCAAGTTGATCGGAAGTGCGCAATATGCAAAAAATCACATGCATTATACACGTGCGATGAATTTCGGAAATTATCAGTCCCACAACGCTACGAGCAAGTAAGAATTCTGAAATTATGCATTAATTGCTTTGGTCGTAATCATTGGGCAACTCAGTGCACCTCTACGAGTAAATGTAAACAGTGTGGTGCCCTTCATCATACGCTACTTCACCGCACCACACACGAAGCGAATCCCGTTGAGGCTCGGACTGACGGCGGAGTACAGCTACCCATAACGGCTGACCAAGCAGCTGACCCACCACCAGCGACGGTAACGACGACTGTTACCCAGCAAAAACTTCGCGAGGTACTATTAGCTACTGCAGTCGTTAATGTGACTTCATCCAGCGGCAAGATGCTTCAAGCCGTAGCAGTGATTGATGGAGCTTCCCACGCATCCTTCATAACGAAACGTTTGCAGCGTCAACTTCAAGCACCAACCACTAAAACCACAACGACCATCCGTGGTTTTGGTGGAAAAGCATCACAAGCCACCGCCACCACCGAAGTTCAAATTTCACCGCAAAATGGTGACGCAGCGCTAGACATCGTAGCAATCGTTTCAGATCGCATTACTGATCCGTTACCAGCTCAGTCGTTTGAGTTGACACCAGCATGGGATTTCATCAAGGAATACGAGTTAGCAGACTCCGAATTTAACAAACGGAAGGAAATCGATCTACTGATTGGAGCCGATTCATTATACAATATATTACTGCCAGAATTTCACAAGCGGCAAAACGCTCCCACACTTCAAGCTTCAATACTTGGCTGGCTTGTCATTGGCCCATATGCCGCATTATCTATTCAACTTAACGTACACTGCAATCTAACCCGCACCGAATTTTCCCACATTGAACGTTTTTGGGAAATTGAAGAGCCTCCAGCGACCACACAAAAACCAACAGACCAGGTTGCATGCGAACAGCATTTTTGTGAAACGTTTAAACGCGTCAGTGGTCGATTCGAAGTGAAGTTGCCGTTCAATGGTGATCAAAGGCCAGCTCAATCACGAAATCAAGCCCTTGCCCGATTCCGAAAAATGAAGTTCAGCGAAAAATATCACGAATTCATGCAAGAGTATAGGAACCTTGGCCATATGAAATTAGCTGAATCAAAAAGTCAGGAAGGTTACTACATTCCTCATCACGCAGTCGAGAAAGATGGAAAGCTTCGTGTCGTATTCAACGCGTCAATGAAATCAAGCAACGGGCTGTCCTTGAATGATTGTTTGTACGTTGGCCCTACTATACAGCCACCGCTTTTCGAAACCCTTCTGCGATTCCGGACGTATCAATTTGCCTTCACGACAGACATTTGCAAAATGTACCGTCAGATACAAGTTAGTGAAGCAGATCAACAATGGCAAAAAATATTCTGGTTCGATAATAACGAAATTGCGAATTTGAATTAACAACCGTCACCTACGGAACAGCAAGCGCTCCGTTTTTGGCAATTCGGTCACTATACCAGCTCGCTCAAGATAGTCGTACAACCCATCCACGCGCAGCCGCGATTTTGGAAACAAACTGCTACGTCGACGATATACTAACCGGAAGTAATTCCCTAGAAGAGGCCATCGAACTTCGTGATGAACTTTGCGACTTGCTGGCTACCGCTGGCATGCAATTGGGAAAATGGCGAGCCAGTGATAATGCCATTTTACCTCGAGAGGCGACTAGCATAGCAGCTTCGCCTACCACCGATATTGTTGGAAAGGCGCTAGGAATTCAGTGGAATTCTCATGATGATATATTTGTCTTTCCCGCATACACTAACAACTTATGCGTACCATTGACTAGAAGAACGGCCCTATCGACGCTAGGAAAGGTATTCGACCCCCTAGGCTTGCTCGCTCCACTCACCGTTACTGGAAAACTCTTAATCCAGGAATTATGGACAAAAACTACTCATTGGGACGAACCTTTAACGTGTGAATTTTCCAGTCGTTTCGAGAAATTCCTACATATGCTCCAATGCGCATCAGAGTTTGTGTTTCCTCGTTATGTTGGTGGAAGTAACGCCGCATCGCTTGAACTACACGCCTTTGCAGATGCAAGCACACAGGCGTACGCAACGTGTATTTATGTTCGCACTGAACATTTTGACCGGAGCATTTCATCGACATTGTTGTGCGCAAAAACTCGCGTTGCGCCGACCAAGACAGTAAGGACCATACCTGAATTAGAATTGTGTGCAGCGGTTTTATTGGTCGAAACCTTAGAACCAGTTGCGAAACTACTGCAATGCCCAATCGAAAATTGTTACGCATATTCAGATTCAACGGTAGTATTATCGTATCTTGCACGTGATGCGTCGCATTGGAAACCATTCGTTGGGAATCGCGTGAAAAAGATTACCGCGGTACTACCAGTCAACAAGTGGCGGCACATTCCAGGTGAAAAAAATCCGGCTGACATCGCAACACGCGCCAAGGCAGCCAGCGAATTCAAAGCGCGGAAGCAGTTATGGCTAGTTGGGCCGGAATTCCTGTCAGAGACTGTAAATGAAGCAGAATTCACTGAGTGGACTGAAGATGAGTCTGCACTTGCATATTTACGCTCGACATGGACGAGTTTAGTAACTACGCTTGTACAACCCAAACTAGACCTAAATTGGGTAAATGCTTTCTTCCATCGCTTCTCATCGTACCAACGACTTGTTCGTACCATTGCATTCCTGCTCAGAATGAAGCATCGCTCTAGCGAACGGATCATTTCTTCTCAAGAATATCAGGCAGCAGAAGCAGTTATTTTTCGTTTGGCTCAAGCGGAATCGTTTCCAAACCATGTGAAGGAAAAGCAATTGAGTACGCTTAATCCATTCAGTGTTAACGGCATATTGCGCGTTGGTGGTCGATTAGAGAATGCGGATCTTCCTTACAACCAGCGTCATCCGGTGATTCTCTCAGCCAGTCACTACGTCACCGAACTATACATTCGTGACCTACATCGACGATACTTTCATGCCGGACCTAAATTCATAACCTACTTGACCCGACTTCGTTTTTGGTTCACAGGAAATTTAAGTCAACGAATTACACAGTGCATCAAAAATTGCGCTCGATGTATTCGTCATCAGCGGCAGCAGCCAAGCGCCCCTATTATGGGAAATTTACCGGAAGGGCGCGTACGCAGCACTTATCCGTTCGATACCGTCGGCATTGATTTTGCAGGACCACTTACCATTCGGCAAGCTGCACGAGCAAAAACGACCTTAAAAGCCTACGTGGCAGTCTTTGTGTGTTTTACATCCAAGGCTGTCCATCTTGAGACTGTATCGGATTTATCTACTCCAGCCTTTCTGGCAGCTCTCAAACGCTTTGCTGCTAGACGCGGTTATCCGTCGGTAATACATTCAGACAACGGCACCAACTTTGTAGGAGGCGCCTCAGTATTAGTCAAGCAAACTGAAGAATTACTCAAGAGCGAAGCAGTTCAAAATTTCGCCTCAATGAACCAGATAACCTGGAGATTCAACCCACCCGCCGCTCCACACATGGGTGGGTTATGGGAAGCAGCAGTTCGCTCTGCAAAATTCCACCTATACCGCATCACAAGCCCACACACGCTCAATTTTGAAGAGTTGACCACACTCTTGTGCCAGATTGAAGCCATCTTGAATTCGCGGCCATTGACTAAGGTCCATTCCTCCGACGCCCCTCGAGTTTTAACGCCAGGCCATTTTTAATTGGACGGCCACTGGTTTGCGTACCAGATGCAACTTCAGTCGGAACAAAGTTAAATTTAACGCAACGATGGACGTTGCTCAGTCAAATCCGTCAATTTTTGGCGAGAATGGCAAAGAGATTATTTAGCGACCCTCCAAAGGCGATCGAAGTGGTCAACGGAATCTCCATCGTTCAAGGTAAACGATGTCGTTTTATTGCGCGAAAGTACCCCTCCATTAGTCTGGCCACTCGCGAGAATATCGCAGATTTATCCAGGAAGGGACGGCGTTATTCGAGTGTAGATGTTGTCACCAGCAACGGAAAAATTTTACGCAGACCTATCGTGAAACTAGTTCGACTTGTTGATTCAGAGGAGGAATCGTAACCTCTCATCGGTTGCTGGTTGTCAAATTTTTTTCTTTTTTTTTGCTATAAGTATTATTTCGTCACTTTATCAAAACTACTTACCTTTATTTGATTATGTCTATTTGATCTTGTTTTAGTTTATTTTTCAGTTTATTTTTTTTAGTTAGCGTTATTATTATCGATGATTTTTTTGTTTTGGAATTTCGTCAAAAATGTTGACAAATTCCAATGGTGGCAGGATAATGTTAGATTAAGTAAAGTTAGCTGCAGAATGGTGGCAGCACTGCTTTCTTAGTTACGGTTTTAGTTACGCATTCTTTTGAAAACGTGATTTTGGGAACTTTGTTTTTTCTGCTAATAAAATGATAGCAATGCGTTTTGTTTCGATTTTCTTATGATTTTATTTAAAGCATTTGATAATTTGATCGATAAAACAGCGAGAATAATATCAGCTTAACAGAAACTCTTATGTCTTATTTCATCTTTTCATCCTCCATAAGAAGCGGATATGATATAATTAATAGGTAACTACATTATTTCATTATAACTTCAACTTCTTCAACTATTTTTAAAGAAGAATTAAACTTTACCTAACTTTAACTTTTTTAACTATAAAGAAGAATTTAACTTTAACCTTAACTCTAAACTTTTATTTTATTCAAGTTAAAACTAGTTTACTCCAACTTTAACTATAACTTAAACTTTAAGTGAAAAGAATAAAACTGTTAACTTTAACTCTTATTTTTGTTTTGAGAGACTAAAACTTTAACTGAATTTAACTAATATACGTTTAAGTTAACAGCCCTGTCTATACTTCCTTATTTTGAGCAAAAATCTTTTATTAGTATTTAAATACTCTAAAATTACGATTGAATTAGATAACAGTTTTGTGAAAATTAATGTGCAGTGCATCTCCCACATGAAAGTTTCTTATCAATATTTTTTGGTGAAGTGCAAAGTGGTGAGGAGTTTTTTTTTTAACGTAAACTCGAATTTTGGAACATACATATAATTATGTTGAAAATCGAAAATACTAATAATAATAATAATAAATAAAAAAGGGTGGAAAACCATTATCAGTCTAGCCTAGTGCGTAGCCAGAAGCATGTTCATCGACCAGGTTGGCAAAAACATTTCTTGGAGTCCACTCATTTTACCAATTAAATTCAAAAATAAACCTCAAAAATTCTCTTTTTTTCTTCAACTTTCTGTTAAATTCACTTGAGATATTTACTACACGATTTTAATATATGGATTTTTTTAACTTTTAAAAAACTGATAAAAAATGTAAAATTAAAGACCAAGACTGGGGTTGGGCCGCGAAGCTGGCAGTGGCGAAGCTCCTAATTTCCTCTAAAACCGAAATTCTCTCCACGAGCCTATATTGTTTATATGTATTTACCTGATCTCTTCGTCACGCGTTGTTTTTCATCAATTTAAAAAAAAATCTTGTTTTTGAGTTATGCGAGAACGAAAAAACCTCAACTCACGCCTCACGCAAACTCACATCCGATCTCGTCCAAAAACTAATCAGGCCCTCTCACAGGAAGGAATGTCTTAAGTGTGACCATTCATTCAAAGCTGAGTGAGCCAATGAACTGGAATGTGCGCTTTGATGACTCAGAAAGGGAAAGGTTTGCCACTGTCTTGGCCGCCCGCTTTAGAAGGACCTTTAATGGTTGCACTAGGTAGTCAACACTACTACCCCAAAAAGAAAGTGCATAAGAAAGAGTGGACAAATTCGCTGCCTGATAAAAAGTCCTGAGATGCCTTTTGGAGACAAATTTACCTAAGTAAATACCGGGTGACTACTTGATTCGAGCACCCAAAGCGCAAAAATCTTTCCCTGATAGAAATAAATTATGTATTTGAATGATATTAGCAAGAATGAATACCATAAATAATATTTATTTAATGCTTAAAAGTGTCTATCAATGAAATCCAAAATTTTAATTCAATGCATATTTGTTTTGAGTTTTTTCACCTTTTAGCTAATTTTTTCGCTTGGGTGCTCGAATCAAGTAGTCACCCAGTATAAGAGGAAATTTAAACGCCTTAATCTGGATTGAACATATTCACACTGGCGAATCCAGGTAAGCTTAGAATCGAGTACCACCACTCTTAGGTATTTATATTTATGTACTGATTCAAGCACTACACAATCACACCTGGTTAGAACACACCCCTCCCTGTGAATAAGAATTTCGAAACGCAAGTCAATAGCAAATTTGAAGGAATAAAAAATTATTTTTGATTTTTTAATTGAGGGAAATCTTATGATTTAAAAGATCTAACATAGTGAGTGATGAGTATAATTTATAATCAATTTCAACTAAATAATACTATTAACATTGCTGTTATTCACGCTTTTTCCTATATTTTCCCTAGTATTGCCACAAAAAAAGTTGAATACCTATTAAGGGTGTGCAGACATTTCCCCAGATCNACTTGACGAGTTTACAGCCCGCCAAACTGGCTGAAATGGTGGAGCATACACGCGAGACTGTGAGCCAAACCACAAAATTGATATTGCGCGACTCCCTGCCTTTAACAAACCAACACTTTGTCGGGTTTGTAACCGCGTTAGGCCCAACTATACCATGTTTGTTTCCTATAGCCAACGATGCTGTAGGCCTTATAATGCCGCAGAAATGCAACGAATTTGTGGTACCAATTACAGTGAGAAGTTCAAAACCTTGTCTTCCCGCTGGGTCATGTATCGGCCGAGTTTTGTCAATCGAAGCCACTGAAGTCGTCCCATCGCCGAATAAGTCATTGGAATTATGGAAACCATTTACCTTAGAAGAGGTAACTGTAGGATCAACGTTAAACCAAGATGAAAACTCCGCCTTATAAAATTAATCAACAAGTACCGTCATGCTTTTGCCGTTAATATCCGAGCTAGGCTGTACTAATATAGTACAGATGCGCATTGAAGAAGTACCAGGGAGCGTACCATGCGCACAACGACCCTACCGATCTCCCATGCCACAGGCACGTGCGTTATCAGAAATTATCAGTGAATGGGAAGACTTAGGTATCGTGCAGCCAAGTTCATCCCCGTATGCAGCTCCCGCATTACTTGTTGACAAGAAAACTGGTGAAAAACGCCCGGTCTTTGATTACCGCCGCTTAAACGCGCAAACTGTGGCACAGCCGTTTCCCATGCCACATATTGACGATCAATTGTCAGAATTGGGTACCGCAAAGCTATATTCAATCATTGATCTATTTTCTGGTTATCTACAAGTACCTATGCACCCAGAGTCCATCCATAAAACCGCATTTGTCACCACCACAGGGCACTACGAATTCACACGTATGCCGTTCGGACTAAAGAATGCACCCGCTGTTTTCCAAGGGCTAATGAATCGAGTTTTAGGAAATCTTCAACACCGCATAGCATTCTGCTACTTAGATGATATAATCGTACCCGCAAGAAATTTTGAACAAATGCTCCAGCGCCTTACTGAAGTACTATCTGCTCTACAGGAGGCTCACCTTACCTGTCGACTTAATAAATGCCAATTTGCAGTGGAGAAAATAGAATTCCTAGGTTTTGAAATATCAGCAGGTCATATAAAGCCAGGTATTGCCAAAACTCAGGCTATTGCTGAATTCCCACGACCAAAAGATGCCCATGAAATTCGACGATTTCTTGGCCTAACCGGATTTTTCCGACGCTTTATCCGTCATTATGCAGTCATCGCTTCACCGTTATCAGAGCTACTGAAGAAAAATGTGGAATTCACTTGGAAAGCAGCTCAAGAAGATGCATTTGTCACTTTGCGAGAAAAGCTTACCACCTCACCCGTTCTGCGCCTATTCGACCCCAAGGCTCCTATTGAGGTCCACACTGATGCAAGTGCAAAGGGTATTGGAGGAATGCTCTTGCAAGTACACTCTGGTAAGCGACATCTGGTCTACGCCGTTAGTAAAACATGTAGCCAGTCGGAAAGTCTATATCATTCAAGTAGGCTTGAGTTACTCGCAATTGTGTGGACACTTACCCGATTACGACAGTTCCTATTAGGCGTACAGTTCACTGTAGTAACGGACTGCCAATGCCTTACCTACCTTCACCGTGCCAAGGTAGGCAATGGTCAGATGGCCCGTTGGGCAATCCTAATCGCCGAATTTGACTGCAAATTTCAACACCGCCCTGGCACCAATATGGCCCATGTTGACGCCATTAGCCGCGCACCATCCGCTGAAAAAGAACCGCAATCTATTTCCGATAGTATTGTAACGGCAAGCCCTGCCTATATGTTGCTCGTTGAAACAACGGAGGTAGCCACTGTTCGTGCCTTCCAGGCCCAAGATAATGAAATTTGCAACTTAATCCGCTATATTGGCCTATCGCGTTCATTAGATGAAGAGATGAGGAAATATGCCGTGATTGATGGAATACTGTACCGTCGTGCTGACCATGACCAGAAGCTGCTCCTTGTAGCGCCAAGGACTCTTAGAAAAGCATTAGTCATCAAGTTCCACGATGAAATGGGACATTACTCAACTGAAAAGGTAGTCGCAGCCATTAGCCGACAATACTGGTTTTCAGGTATGCGCCGCTATGTAAAAACACACATTCGCCGTTGCGTTGCCTGCCTTACAAGGAAGGGGCCCTCGGGCCGTGTACAAGGCCTCTTACGTCCCATACCTCCGCCAAAAATACCGTTTGAAGTGATTCACGCTGATCATATTGGTCCTTTACCAGTGAGTGGAAATTTTGGACACCTATTTGTGGTTATCGACGCACTCACTAGATATGTAGAATTGTACCCATGTGAGGGAACCACATCACCGGAAACAGTTTCACATCTTGAAGAGCTAACCACCCGTTTTGGATACCCTAAACACATAGTTACTGACAGGGGCTCTGCATTTACTGCTGGAGAATTTAAAATTTGGATAGAAACCCATTCAATCAATCATACCCTAGTATCAACTCGTCACCCGCAAGGAAATGGGTTGGTCGAACGAGTCAATAGAGTTTTAATCCCACAATTCGCTATTTATTGCTCCGAGGAGGGACAAACTGATTGGAGTAAACATGTCAGCCGTATAAGACGAAATATTAATGCATCGATAAATCGCAGTACAGGACACTCGCCGTTCGAACTACTCTATGGCTACCAGCCGCATTTCGTTGATATGGAGCTAGCTGCCCTACTAACTGATGATGATGCCAGGCAAGATCCAAATACCATGCGAAAAGTAGCCATAGACCAAATCACCATCGCCCAGCAGGAACAAAAACGCAACTTTGATCGACGGCATTGCCCAGGTGACGAGCTCGATGTTGGGCAAATTGTTTTTGCCAAGACCGCTCCAGAGGCGACTGGTGCACCAACCAAGTTCCAGCCAAAGTATCGAGGCCCACTCGTGGTAGTGAAGAAAGTTGCCCCAGACACCTACCGATGCCAATCGTTAAATACCCAAGGTACCATATTAGATACCAATTTCCATATCTCATCGCTCCGTGCCCTAGGGGATATACCAATAAGTGATGATGAGGACAATGCCGCTGAAGAATCCGCAGACCTGTAACCATCATCACGCTGCGCGGGACGCGCGGGTTGCAGAATGGCCGAATGTGGCGAACCATCGTGGTACCACTGTTGTTGGATTGCCTCCGTAATCTAACAATGGTTTATCGCGGTACGTTCAATTGCAGTCGAGGCATGATGGGCTCGCGCTATCCTTATTGGGTGATGGTACAACTACAGAATTCTCCGGTTTTGAAAAAAGAACGAAATAAGTTTTTCTTCGAGAGACGCCATTCTCGTTATTAATTTAGTTTTCGATTTCTATCCTTTAAATACGTAGCATGTTAATAGAATGTTCTTTTTGAAATTAAATTGGAAAATGTTGTATGATTTAACATTTTAATAAAATCTGAGTAATAAGTGACCGCAGTTTCGTTCTTAACATTCAATTGCACCGTTAATTAGAGGGAAATCGTATTCCCTACAACTTGAACGCAAACTGACTCGTATTTTCACGTATTAAGAATATAACTGAATTTAACTATAACTATTAAATCCCAATGTGTGTAACTGAATAAAACAGTAAGTGAATCAAACTTTAACTTCAACTTTAAAAAAACCATTTTGGTTAAAGTCTCAAGCCAATTTCCAATTTTCCAATGTTGAACGAATATTCAGCGACTTGAGGTTCATTTTAGACCCTTTGCGATGCAGTCTCAAAGGGTCTATTATTAATGATCTTTTGTTACTGCAAAATAATTATAAGTGGTTTTGAAAATTTAAATTTAAAATGTGAAATTTTAAATTAAATTCATTTTATATTTTTGTAAACGCTTGATTTATTGAATTTGGAAACTTTTATGTCTTATTTCATCTTTTCATCGTACATAAAAAGCGGATATGATATAATCGGTAGCTACATTATTTCATTATAACTTCAACTTCTTCAACCATTTTAAAAGAAGAATTAAACTTTAACTAACTTCAACTTTAACTTTTTAAACTATAAAGAAGAATTCAATTTTAACCTTAACTCTAAACTTTTAATTTTTTAAGTTAAAACTAGTTTATATCAACTTTAACTATAACTTACGTCAAATTTTAAGTGAAAAGAATAAAACTGCTAACTTCAACTCTTATTTTTGTTTTGAAAGACTAAAACTTTCACTGAATTTAACCAATATAGGTATGTTTAAGTTAACAGCCGTGCTAAAAACAGTGAAATATGCGCATATTTTATGTGCTAAAAATAGGTAAAATATGCACTAAATATTCCCTAAAAAAGGGAAATATGCGAAATATTCCCATGCAATATGGGTATCAAAATAGAGGATTTTTGAAGCAGTTTCGTAAAATTGTAATATCTATTCAACTAAATAACCTGGTAGAAAATAAATATCACAAATTCATGGCACAGATTAGAATACCAACCTTGGACTATACAGTATATGGACTGCGCGAACTCCAGTTAGCGCAATATTATGGTATTCAGTCAACATAAATAAAAGTCGCAATTCCAAAAACGAGTCTGCATGCGCATGTATGAACTGACGTTCCTTACCTAAATGCCTCCTGCTTTCGTCCCGCTTCACCATAACGGTGAATTTACGTATTTTGATACGAATATCAATAGATAAATCAAATTTACTTACTTTAGTTGCTAAGTATACTTCATTAAGCGCGACTTCAGTAAAAGTTTTAACTTGATCCTCGGTCAATAGATGGGCAGTTTTTGGTTCAAAACCTTCGTTTTTAGATTTCAAAAACGAGTTTACTTTCGAAAATTTATCGATGTTGATGTTCTTGTATAATCTAATGGTCGATGTGAATCAAAGAGTGAATTGACCAAAGTGAAGATGGTTTCATGGTAGCTGAAAGCTCCATAAAATAGCAAAGCATAACATTTTCTGATATTGGAGCTTTATGTACTTTTAGCCAATCCATAAAATTGTAATAAGATTGTAAATATTTTTTTTGGATATTTTTAGCAACAGTTCACTTTCAGCTTTTTCTGCCATCACCCCAAATCAGGCGGGATGCTTACAAAATCAACATCTTCTAAATCATCCATCATATAGTAATAAATAAACTTCACCATTGACCATTCATTAATTATGGTATAAAATAAATAAGCAAATATTTCATGTTATCACTCAATTCGCTATGAAACAAAAAAGCGCGAATACAACAAAGAATGAAATAAACTGAACAACATGGCGGATTGAATGAAGCTTTGTTACCATCTTAGCAATTATAAATCAACTAAAAAAGTACACAAGTAAAATTCATAAATTCATTTTTTTACTTTATAAATTCATATTATAAATTTATAATATTGAATCTCCCTCAAAACAATGTGACACTGATGTATTTTACGTACAAGAGTTTAATAAAGTACCTTACTTAACGCGTGGGCAAAGTGAGTGAACACCAACTCGTTTGGTTACAGCGCGAGTTGCCATTGGTATTCACTCACTTTACTCACTTGTCAAGTAATACCGGGTGACTACTTGATTCGAGCACCCAAACGAAAAAATTAGCTAAAAGGTGAATAAATTCAAAACATACCAGGTTACTACTTGATTCGAGCACCCCAAGCGCAAACATTTTTCCCTCGTAGAAATAAATTACATATTTGAATGATATTAAGAACAATAAGTAGCATAAATAATATTTATTTAATGCTTAAAAGTGTTTATCAATGAAATACAAAATTTTAATTTATACTTTCATTGTCAAGAATACATATATTTTTTGAATTTATTCGCTTTTTAGCTAATTTTTTCGCTTAGGTGCTCGAATGAAGTAGTCATCCAGTATGTATTTTTGACAATGAAAGTATAAATTAAAATTGAGTGTTTCATTGATAAATACTTTTAAGCATTAAATTAATATTATTTATGCCATTTATTGTTCTTTATATCATTCAAATACCTATATAATTTATTTCTATCAGTGAAAAATTTTTGTACCTGGGGTGCTCGAATTAAGTAGTCACCTGGTATACTAAGTATTATCAAAGGATACTGAAGGTATCTCGAAGGATCGAATGTTTTACTACTACAAGAAGAGGTATTGCCTTGTTGGGATTGGAAATGGTATACGAGTGCGAGGTGCATTTCCCCGGCACCCCCACTCCGGAATTTGGAAATGAAATTTAGTGCATTCGTTTGTGCTACGTTTGTGCTGGTTTGTGCCGCAAACCCCGTCGTTTGTGCTACTTTCCTTCCCGAGGTATACCCAAAACAATTTGGGGGTGCTGGGGAAACGTCCGCACCCCCACCTCCGCCGATGGGGTTCAAACATGGCGCATTCGTTTGTGCTACGTTTGTGCTGGTTTGTGCCGCAAACCCCGTCGTTTGTGCTACTCTCCTTCCCGAGGTATACCGAAAACAACTTGGGGGTGCTGGGGAAACGTCCGCACCCCCACCTCGGCCAACGGGGTTGAAACTGGGCGCAATCGTTTGTGCTACGTTTGTGCTGGTTTGTGCCACAAACCCCGTCGTTTGTGCAACTCTCCTTCCTGAGATATTCAAAAAACAAGTTGGGGGTGCTGGGGAAATGAAAATTAAAAATGTGTATAAAAGGGTTGAAAATGATTCGATTGATTTGAATTTGATGGCAATCGTTTGTGCTACGTTTGTGCTATCGGATGCACTAGTTTTTGTCTCTCTCCCCCTCCCCTTTCCCCTTTTCCACTATTTTGGGTTAAGCACATAGGGAAATAACTCAAATACATATGTTAGGAAATGTTTTATTACCGAATACAATAGGAAAGACCATCGTAAACAACGTATTAAAAATTATCACCCATCCTCTATACCCAAACCCCCCTCGAAGTAGATCACAGCTCCCCAAAATCGGTTTCTTCAATATATCTTGATAGAGTTGAATTTTAGGACTAAAATTGTTGAATTACATTTTGTTCTACATTAAATTTCTTGTACGGCGATGTACTGAATATATTTACATCATGAATAAAAGGAGAGTAGTATAGCATTTCAAGCATAGAAGGTTTAGAGTGGTACTAAATTACACCAAAGTCCAAATGCATACATGTACCGACGTATAAAACACCAAAAAAATCATACAATATCCCCAATTGATTCTGGTACCCCGAGAGCGAACATTCCTGATGTTTAAAATAAGAGGAGGTTGGTAAGACTGGTATGTACTTATTATCGCATTAGAGATGTGCACTAGGGTGGAGTGAAAAAAAAATGCTCTTCAATTTTGATCGCCAAAATATGTATATTATGGATGAAGTGAAAAAAAAAGATCTTGAAAATTGGAAAGAAATTGAGATCTTAACATAAGGAATTTCAATTTTTAATCTTTGAGAAATTTATATGTAAAAAACGTCAATCTGCATTCCAAAAAATCGTGTTTTTTCGTGTCTATAATCTCCGGATCGATACATAACCATAACCACACAGGGCTAGAAAGGTGCAATTTAAATCGTCAATCTGCAACTAATCAACCCCTAGGTAGGGCGATCAAGATGGCCTCCAATCGATCTGCCGATGCGCTAGAGAGAAGTAAAAACTCAAATTGCACCCTTCCAGCCCTGTGTGGTTATGGTTATGTATCGATCCGGAGGCTACAGAAGCGAAAAATCACTTTTTTTAAATGACCCTGCTTTGAGGACCCCTATCTCCCCCCAAATGATCCATGGGTTCTGAAACTTTGTATGGGGACTTTCAACTCAAAGTAAACCACCTCCCGAAATTTGATCAAAATTGAAGAGTATTTTTTTTTCACTCCACCCTAGTGCACATCTCTAATGCGATAATAAGTACATACCAGTCTTACCAACCTCCTCTTATTTTAAACATCAGGAATGTTCGCTCTCGGGGTACCAGAATCAATTGGGGATATTGTATGATTTTTTTGGTGTTTTATACGTCGGTACATGTATGCATTTGGACTTTGGTGTAATTTAGTACCACTCTAAACCTTCTATGCTTGAAATGCTATACTACTCTCCTTTTATTCATGATGTAAATATATTCAGTACATCGCCGTACAAGAAATTTAATGTAGAACAAAATGTAATTCAACAATTTTAGTCCTAAAATTCAACTCTATCAAGATATATTGAAGAAACCGATTTTGGGGAGCTGTGATCTACTTCGAGGGGGGTTTGGGTATAGAGGATGGGTGATAATTTTTAATACGTTGTTTACGATGGTCTTTCCTATTGTATTCGGTAATAAAACATTTCCTAACATATGTATTTGAGTTATTTCCCTATGTGCTTAACCCAAAATAGTGGAAAAGGGGAAAGGGGAGGGGGAGAGAGACAAAAACTAGTGCATCCGATAGCACAAACGTAGCACAAACGATTGCCATCAAATTCAAATCAATCGAATCATTTTCAACCCTTTTATACACATTTTTAATTTTCATTTCCCCAGCACCCCCAACTTGTTTTTTGAATATCTCAGGAAGGAGAGTTGCACAAACGACGGGGTTTGTGGCACAAACCAGCACAAACGTAGCACAAACGATTGCGCCCAGTTTCAACCCCGTTGGCCGAGGTGGGGGTGCGGACGTTTCCCCAGCACCCCCAAGTTGTTTTCGGTATACCTCGGGAAGGAGAGTAGCACAAACGACGGGGTTTGCGGCACAAACCAGCACAAACGTAGCACAAACGAATGCGCCATGTTTGAACCCCATCGGCGGAGGTGGGGGTGCGGACGTTTCCCCAGCACCCCCAAATTGTTTTGGGTATACCTCGGGAAGGAAAGTAGCACAAACGACGGGGTTTGCGGCACAAACCAGCACAAACGTAGCACAAACGAATGCATTAAATTTCATTTCCAAATTCCGAAGTGGGGGTGCCGGGGAAATGCACCTACGAGTGCGTGGAAATCTGACAACAAGTTGATGCTGTGTGATGAAAATATGCATTCGGATTTGATCGTTTTTCTGCAACTTCACATCCTATGGCAGGTATGCGACAAATTGCAGCTGCAAACTTGGCTCAGCAAGCTTCTAAAATGGTGCTGAGATTGAAAGGCAGTTTACCAGAAGTGGTTTGTAGGAGATAATGTTAGCATCCCTGTTTCGGAATTTGATTGGTCGCTGCGATCCCGCCAACATTATAGGTGTAGTTATAGAAGCGAAAGATGGGAAATTCAAAATTAGAACGAAACATGGTGTAGTTGAAAGTTTTATGGAAAAGAACACGTTCGATCTATCGAAATACCACGGCATGAAAGTAAAAGATGTTCGCTTAGACCTGGTTACCAGCGTTTGGAATTTGGTTCGTTTGGGTTTACTATAGGAGGTATTGGTTTAGTTGGTAATGGTCAGGGCTACACATGGTACGCTTGCAGTCAGAACTGCCTCACAAAATGGTGCAAGTGTTATAAGGAAGGCTATGAATGTAGTTCTGCGTGCTATCCAAATAATTCGAATTGCTGCCACAAAAATTTATAACTTTAGCGCTTCATTTTATTTTTAAATCTTTTCCAAATTATTTCTTACTATCATAATTTCTCATTCAATTGGGCGATTTCTTATTTTCATAATTTCTCATTCGATTGCGTGACTTTTTTTATTCATAAATCATTTCAAAACATCTTTCTTTTCATCATTCATATTGATTCGTAGTCAGATTACCTCGTTGCCGAACCTATGTAAAAAGCGAATAATGGTAGCCGAATTCGTGAAGTAACAGATTTTTTTTGACTAGTTTATGAAATTCGCAAACTCGGCGAACTCGTTGCCTATTTCACGAAACAGGCAATTTCATAGATTAGGGGTAACACATACAGTCTTCGTTTTTTGCAGAACGATTCGGAAAATGATATGTAAAATGATCCGAATTATTTGATCCGGATCAAAGTTTACCAGTTTGATTCGTGATCCGTGATCCAAATCATATTTAGAGGCGTGATACATGATCCATGATTTTATCTGTAAAAATTCAAGTGATCCAATCTATGATCTGGATTATTTTTTTCCATGATTCGCCCAACCCTGCTCTGTACTACGTATAATGAGGTTCTGTTTTAAAATTGTTTAAGGTTTGATTTCTCGGAATTTTGGAGGCATTATAATATTGTATATTATATATTAATAATAAATGTAATATCATATTATTTCAACGAATGATAGGCATGGAGAACCTTGGAGAGAATTTCGTAGCAAGGTTCAAAAACCAGTTTTACAACCTCAAATTGTTAAACAGTACATTAAACCAATTGAAGAAATAACTGAAGATTTTATCTCCAAGTAAGCATACCAATTACACATAAAATTTATGTATCGAAAAGATTGTTACTTAATTTCTTTTCTGTGTTCGTCTGGAAAAGTTGACTGATAAAAAAAATAATACCTCTAAAGAAAGTTTATGGCGTGTGTGCAGATTTCGCCAAAAATGTTTGAAAAGCCACCATAAAATTTCGATTCTATCAATGAAGATTTACATTATTCATATCCTATACTCTGAGAAAAAAGATGAACTCACGTAAAATTATACTTCCTCACGCTTTCAAAAATAATAAACTCTCCTCATTTCAAAAATTTTCTTTTATATATCGTAAATGATAAAAATTTTGCGACTAAAGTTACCTCACAATGGTTCAACTTCAAAAACTAATCAGGTCTAGTAGCCTACTCATTCTACCACTCTTGAAAATTTCAAGTTGATCGTTGAAAGTTTTATTCGAGTTACCGTAAGAGAATGAGAATGTATATGAAAAAACGCGACCTCACGTAAAATCTGCGTTTCTCAAGTCCAGCACCCCAACTCCAGATTTTAGAAATTTAGTGAATTCGTTTGTGCTACGTTTGTGCTGGTTTATGTCGCAAATCCCGTCGTTTGTGTTGCTTCCCTTCTTGAGATATTCAAAAAACAAGTTGGGGTGCTGGGGAAATGAAATTTATAAAGTTCTCTAAAAGGGTTGAAAATAATTCGATCGAATTGAATTTGATGACGATCGTTTGTGCTACATTTGTGCTACATGATGCGCTAATTTTCCTCTCCCTCCCCCCTTTCTTTCTAACTTCCACTAATGCAGGTCATGTAATTATGAGAGGAGAACTAAAATATAATTTCTAAGAAACGTATTATCATCGAATACAA
Organism: Phenacoccus solenopsis; assembly: GCA_009761765.1. NCBI lineage: Eukaryota > Metazoa > Arthropoda > Insecta > Hemiptera > Pseudococcidae > Phenacoccus > Phenacoccus solenopsis. The sequence goes on along the minus strand of VFXL01000506.1, from coordinate 69,858 downwards.
TAGAACAAACTATTCTAAATAATGTGTTAAAAATAATCACCCATCTTCTACACCCAAACTTCCTCAAAGTGAACTACAGCCCTCCAAAATCGGGTTTTTTAACATAACTTAATAGGTATGTGTTATGGAATAAAAATTACTTTTGAATAACCACGTGCAAAATTAACGCAAATAAAAGCACGTGGAAAATTAACGTGAAGAAACAGTATGTAAATAAAAACCACGTGCTTACTACACTCGTAGTAAAGACGTCGTTAAATACCTAACGGCATTGTGGCTACGCCGGAAAATAAGAATCAGCAAAATAAAACGTGCACCTAGAGAAATACAAGGTGTACGTGCCGAAATTAAAAACTTTTGGTCATTAAGAAATCAAAACATTTGAATTAGAATAAATAGTTGCGAAACGCGACTAAAACCTAAAACAAATTGAGGTCTCGCTTGGAAAAAATAATAATCAACGATTGTCGTGAAATCACATCTTTTAGTCTACAGCCATTCTTGAAAAAGTGTTCAACCTGCGGGATTTTTTGAGAACCAAAAAATTCAGCTGGCGATAGGTACATATAGGTTGGACATTAGGAAATATGATAATTTTAGCGATGGTCACGGTCACAATGGGGGGCTGAGACCTAAAAACCCTCTTTTTTTGACCTTTAAGGAAACTAAAAAAACTCAACGGGGTTAGAAAGGGGGTGTCCACTGAATATGAATATGAGTTCAAATCTACTGACTGCGGTCACAACTGCATTTTATTGCAGTTTTTATGCAGTTTTTATGTAATTTTCGCCATTTTTCACACTTAAATAGCTCTATGAGTATAATTATGCCCGGAGACCGAAAAAATCGCTCACACATTGGTAAAGGAACACATTTCGAATCCACCGAACCCTCGTTCTTAAAAATTTGTGGTCACAATACCTAATGATTGCATATTGAATTTGCGCATATATGTAAATTCAGCTAAAAATGCATTTCTTCAACTTTTTCAAAAAGTAACCTTGCGACCTATCAAAGTGGATTAAAATTTCGCGTAGAATTCAAAAATCATAAGTAAAACCATTTTTGACCTTATCTGAGCAAATTTAGGGCGAAAATACAATTTTGGGACACATTAATTAGAATACTAATAATAGTGCAGGTAGGGTTTTGCTTGCCAAGTTGGCTATCAAGCTGAAATTTGGTATCTACGTCTGGTATAGCATACTTAACAACGTGCTAAAACTTCATGCGAATCAGGTGTGTGCAACCACTGATATGGTGGATTTTAACCCCCAAAATCAGTTTTTCGCTTATAATTTCTTACCTTTTGGTTTAATCGCAAAAATAGCTCAGTAATATTTTATTCTACATTCAATTCTCTACGAAATGATCTATACAACATATTTATATGATGAATAGTGTGAGAGTAGTTTCTTCCTGAAGAACGGTGGTGTGGTGGAATACTTCAGATACCAGTAATTTTTTCAATTAAAGGCGCAATATGTTATTCATGTGTCATAATATTTAAGTAAGTGCCAAGAAAATGTTTTTCCATGATTTTTGGGTGTATAGGTTCTTAAAAGACAATGATACTCGTATGATAAAGCTAGCGAAATAAAAGCCTCCTTTTTAACAAAATGGATTTCACAAATGTATTCACCCCATTGAGTTTTTTTGGTCTCCTTGAAGGTCAAAAAAAGAGAGTTTTTAGGTCCCAGCCCTCCATTGTGACCGCGACCATCGCTAAAATTATCATATTTCCTAATGCCAACCTATATCTATCTATTGCCAGCTGAATTATTTGGTCCGTAAAAAATCCCGCCAAATCCAGTTTCTAAAGCAATTTTTCGAGATAGGTTGTAGGCTAGAGGCTCTATTCTTGTAATATTTAATGCTCTTTTTAGCGAACTTTCATCCTTACGATATTATTAATTCTCGTCTGCTTAATAATGTTACGCGAGAGATTACCTGATGATGAATTAGTATTTTATGTAACCAGGAAAATAATTATAGTGGCGTTCATTTTTTAGCGTGGGGTGTATATGGCGTATTTTTTTAGTAGCGTATTGCGGATTTCGAATAGGAAGCCCTAATAGTAGGGTAAAAAATCAGGTGATCGTCTACGTACGCTACACAGATGTAGCCAAATTGTAGGTTCAGTAGTAGTGTATATGGACTGCATTACGCAAAAATGTTCTAAGTGAAATGAGGCGCCATAAACTTTAACTAGATCAAGTTTATGATGTAATGTAAGTTATAACGAAGCCAGTTAATCAAACTTAACAAATTTCGCTTGTTTGTCTTTGAAATTATTTAAATAACATGAATGATTTCATTCATTACTAGTTTTTCTCATTAAAAACAAAAATAAGATCGATCAACATGTCTATGGCGCCTCATTTCACTTAGAACATTGTTGTGTAATGCAGTCCATATGTACGTTTTTAAATCGCTTAATATCGTATCACTTTTCTACTATACACTCGTACTTTTCTGCAAATATTACCTGAATTAAATATTTTATGCACGACGCAAGCACTACTTACATCAACCTACATAGCGTATGAAATAGTCTCTTTTTAAATCCAATATAGATGGTGTAAATTTTCCACCATGTACGTTATTTCTCTTCTAGTTTTACGCTAAATTTTGTTTGTCAGTCGGATATGCGTCATCCCTTGTAAGCAAACAAAATGCAGCCTAGAAACAACACAAATGATTGCCTATATTTATATAAAATTGTTATGATAGAAATCTATTTAAGACCTTGATTATGACGATTTTGGCAGCATCCCTCTCCTTTTTTTTTTTTTTTTTGATTTATTTATCAGTCAGAAAGAGAGGAGCACAAATGATGGAAGTAGAAGCGCAATGAAACACAAACGAATCAGAAATGAAACAAAAACGATTGCACCCCTCCCTTATCCCACCCCTTCCCAGGGGGGGGACAAGGAAATGCACCTGAGAAAACGTAGCTGATTGATTGGCAATCAGCCCTAGAGACCAAAATGTTTACACGCATAATAAGTTTGAAGAATGAATATAAAGTGGAAACCATTTGAAATCTTCAAAAAGTAGATTGTGTTTTAGAATGTAAATACACGGATATTTACATGTGTGTACACTGAGAAAAAAATGAAATTTTACAATAAGGAACATTCTATCTGAACGATAGAAAAATTATAATATTAAAACGCTGCTCATGAATATGTGCATCGGTACCGAGCTACGATCATACCATGCGTCTAAGTGATTTGGGTACAATCAGCGAAAAAATCTCTTTACCAATTATTTGAAATTGATTTTTTCAAATGCAAAGAAATTGTAATGCTGTTGAAATGAATTTATCAGCCTTAAAATTCATCAAAATCATTTTAAAAATGATTTCTAATTTAGAAATATTAGTTTAACTTTTATTATGTTATCAATAAACTGAGATTTTTGTGCTGATTGTACCCGAATCACTTGGACGTTTGGTATAGGAAAGGTGGGAAGCGGGAAAAAGATAAGATGCGAAAAGAAAGAGATGGTGAATTAATCACGAAAATATGGCTAAAATATACATAGACATATTACATGCATACACCACATGACATATAAGGGAAGAAAATGGGGAATAGTAATATTTTTTACTAGAGTATAAATATATTCTAGAATTTTTTCAAATATGCGAGAATTTCTATCATAAGAATATTCTAATGTACATTTCCGATTATTTATAAGTAGATTATATTTTCTAAAATATGAATTGTTTATATGTGTCTAGAATGATGCTTTTGAGGGATGAATGGGATGAATTACCTTCCGATTTCGACAATGAAGTACATAAATGGTCTTTAGAATGTAAGTATCTAACTAATATGTGGCAAAAAAATATTATTTACTGTCTATCAAATATAGCTTGAGACTTTTCGACAGCGCAAAGTTAGGCAACAATTCATGCATGGTTACTCAAAATGTGTATTGTATCACAAAGTAGGTGAATGTGTTATTACCTACCAGCTCATCGAATTTAGTTGGAAACAAAGAAACGATTATCAAAAAATGTTGATAGAGTCGCGCTACCGAGGTTGTGCGATAGAGAAATTTATATAGTCTGTTCAGAATAAGAATACCAAAAACACCGAGCACAAAACGAACATTTTTAGCTCTCGTTAACCACATATTCTTAAAAAGAGACCGATGATAAGAGCTAGTTAAACGCTGTAAGCAAAGTAAAGTAGCAATTTCTGATTTATGCTTTTTTTTTTAAACATATCAGAAATTGTAAATGATTAAATTACGAAAAACCTATCAAGAAATAATCAACAAAAGAAATCAGAGATGGAAAGCCGTATGATAAAACTTTTGCTTTCAGCTTTAGCTTCTGACCTTGAAAAATAAAACTTCGGCTTTTGCTTTTCAAATTTTTTCATATTCAGCTTTCGCTTTTGGCTTTAGCTTTTCAACCCAAATATCATTAGCTTTTAGCTTTCCGCTTTGGACTTTCGGCTTTTCCCCTACAGCTTGAGCTCACGAGTCACGACGTCACGAGGTCAGGTCACACTAGACAGACACTACTGCCACACAGAAACGTCAGAAAACGGCATGGCATGAAGAGAACGAGATAATCAACGAATATAAAAAATGATAATTTAAAATTTATAAGTACTGGAAAAGCTGAAAAAATAAAACTTTTGCTTTTGCTCTCAATTATTTGTGCGTTCTAGCTTTTGCTTTCAGCTTTTGCTTTCAGCTTTTGCTTTTTAGGTAAAAAACTCTCCACTTTTAGCTTTTGGCTTTTGGCTTTTAACTTGCTTTCCATCTCTGAAAGAAATTATTGCTTTACTTTGCTTACAGGGTTTAACCAACTCTTGAAGTAGGTTTCTTTTCAAGAATATATTATGATTAGTAAGAGTTGAAAGTCTTCCTTTTGTGCTTGATGTTTTTGGTATTCTTATTCTGAACAGACTATAAATTATAATAACTCGGCCGATATTTTGCAGGGCTGTAATAACAGATCGTGTTTCGTTTCGTTGCCGTTCTGGTATCCGTTCTTAAGTCATTCCATTACGTTACCGTTACGTTACGTTCCAATCTTGGATGTTCTGTTACGTTACATTCCGTTCTGTTCTATTCCGTTCTGTTCTTTACCCTTTTTTTTTTTAGTACGAGCTGAAGTCTCGTGTTTTTTTTATTTTATTTTTTTTTTTTATTGATGATACCCTATTGGCAAGGAATCCGCACATAATTCCGTATATCGCTTAAAAATCCTCATATAAAACCGCATATCGTGGTAAATAACGCCTCAAAATCCGCAGCAGTAAAAAAATAAACGCGAATTTTGATACGTTAATGCTTTCAAAATCGCGGCAAATACCGCACTCTTTCTATCCGCACTTTTTTCCGCACAAAATAACGCTGCGGGAACGCGGTTAAAACCGCGCAAAAAACTGCTGTACGACTACGCAGCAGTTTTTTGCGCGGTTTTAACCGCGTTCCCGCAGCGTTATTTTGTGCGGAAAAAAGTGCGGATAGAAAGAGTGCGGTATTTGCCGCGATTTTGAAAGCATGTACCTGAATACGCTAGCCTATTGGCAAGGATCCGCACATAATTCCGCATATCGTTTAAAATTCCTCGTATAAAACCGTATGTCGCGGTAAATAACGCTTCAAAATCCGCAGCAGTGCAAAAATAAACGCGGATTTTGATACTTGTGAAGTTTTAGGGAGAATTGTACAACTTAATTTATAAATAAAAGTGACGGGAAATATGTATATAAAAGTTAAATTAATTAATTTTATTAAATGATAAAATCTGTTTTAAATTTTAATATAATTTTAATTAAATGATTTTTAATTTAATTATAATTAATTATAATCACTGCCAAAAAATATGAAGCCTCACTTAACAAAATTTTATTGATAAATGTTTCCCATTTCCCTCTAAAATTTTGTTTGAGGGTTCAAAAAGAATTCTAAAATTACGACTCTCAAACAGTAAAAAAATAAAAAAAATATCAATATTAAAATTCAGAATGTCTTTTTGTATGAATTTTTTATGCAAAAACTAAACTTTTACCATTTTCATCCATTTTAGGAAATACTTGCTTTTTGATTTTAATAATTTATTATTGTAGTGAAGTGAAACATATGAAATGATTTGATAATTTTTATTATTTATAAGATGAAATAAAAGGAAATTTGAATGCTATACCTACTTATACCATGCGTCCAAGTGATTCGTCGGGTACAATCAGCAAAAAAATCTCTTTTCCAATTATTTGGAATTACTTTTTTTAAATGCAAAGAAATTGTAATGCAGTTAAAATGAATTTATCAGCCTTGAAATTCATTAAAGTAATTTTTAAAATAATTTCTACTTTAGAAATTTGTAGTTTAACTCTTATTATGTTATCAACAAACTAAGATTACTGAGATTTTTGCGCTGATTGTACCCGAATCACTTGGACGCACAGTATAAGAACACTCAATACGAAAATAAATTTAAATATTTAATTCCAAAAAAGTAGCATGTCATTCATTCATGTTTAAAAAAAAGTTTAGTATTTTTAATAAAAAAAAATTATAGAAAATGATGAAACGGATACATTCAATGAACTTTTCATGGTCTTTGCATAATAAATTAGGAGTTTAAAAATTGTTTTAAATCATTTCAAGAAAAAATAACATTTACAATTTTTTTGTATAAAAAAAGTTTAAAGATTATGCTACATCAATATATTATAATTTTGTATACATAAATATTCATGTACGTAATAAGGTTTTTCAAATTTATTGAGTGCATTAGGTTTTCATCATTTTCTACGATTTTTTATTAAAAAATTTCAAAATTGTTGAAAACTGTGAATATAATGTAAACCACAGTCTGGTGTCTATGCAACATTTGATAACAATAATTGTTCAAAAAAAAATTATTATTATTATTATTGTGAAAAATTTAAATAATATGAGCAACAATACAATATTCTTATGAAATATTAAAGAAAATATTTATTGAAAAAAAAAAAAAAAAAAAAAAATTTGAATGGCAACGGGGCTCGATTGGCTGCCTCACGCATAAATAGGCTTTATTTCCCTAATTTGCTATCTTCCAGGATGGCGCACTCCACTAATTCACGGATCAAGTACACATCTGTATCAGGAGAGGTTCAGAAGCGGATTTTGAAGCGGAATTAGAAGCGTACTCAGTGAAACATAGGTAACAATGATGCGCGTAACACCGCCATGGAAAGAAGGAAGTTCGTTGGAGGTGATGAGCGTTTTATTGCGCGACTTTTGATGAATTTTTGTCAATAAGGAACACGTATGTGCGACTTTATATGCGGTTTTTAAACGTATACGCGACTTTTAATGCGGCTTGAAAGCCGTGCATCAACGCGGTACGGTTTTTCAAGTGATCTCGCATGCGGTAAATAAATACGCACATATTAACGCGTTGGCGATTTTAAAGTCGCACCTAGTCCCATTTTGCCGCGCTGCGGTTTTTAACGCGGATTCCTTGCCAATAGGGCATACAGTGCCTGCGAAGTTTGGTTATCCTAAAAAAAAGAACCGTGTATGTGAAATATACCCTTAAGAAAATGAAAAATCTGAAATACTAGACATTTTTTAAGAAGGAGGTTTTAAACACTCTAAATTTCAAATAAAATGAAACTTGGAATTTTTTTTGTCCTTGTGCAAAAAAAATTTAGCTTCTCGATGAAATTTTTCTATTAAATCACCTTGACAAATTTCAATATAAAAATTTTCAACTTATTTCAGCAAAGCTTAAAATTGAATTTGACGGCAGAAATTTACACGAGGTCATTTAGGATTATGTTGGTAACTACTGTTCTTTCTTTCTTCCCAATCTTTCAAAAAACAAAAAATCTGCCTATCCATCTTCGTTATTTATCTGCATAATTACGTTTACCATGTTCTATGCGCAGAGACCTGAGCCACAACAAGTTAAAAGAAATAAAAGCTCATACATTTGGAAACTACGCATCGCTTGTGTACCTAAACTTGTCGAACAACGAAATTTCACGCATCGAGTCACATGCATTTGAAAAATTACATTATTTACAAATTTTGTCAGTACACATTCAATTTCTTTCTCCATCATAATTATACTGGTCATGTCTGAACAATTGAATATTCTCTTTGTTTGCAGAGATTTGTCCAAAAATCCAATTGACAATGTAGATAAAGACATATTCTACAATACTTCCCTCGATACTCTGTAAGTAAAATAAAGAAAAAAGTATACTATTAAACTCACCCTGCGAAGCAGCGAAAGCATCAACTTCCTTTTGATATGAAATTCTTCGGAGATCCATAAAAGTTGAAAAATCTGAAATTGCAACATTCATTCATTTTATTATACACCGTTAAAATGATAGCCTATTATTCTTTAAATATCGGGAAAAAAATTTTAGGTATTTCTGATTGATATTCACTCACATTTTACATATAAATCTTCAAATTTTTTTTCTCCCCCTACTCTTTCACCATTATCATATATATAAAGCTTATGTACAATTACAACTTCAGTATTACATGAGATATGAATTGCTTGAAATGTTATTGGGAAATGAATATCCTGATTGATGGGTCGTACCTAACTTATACATAGATTGAAAAAATGTTGACATTAACATAACTCATATTTTGCATTAACTTCAATTACAGATTGGTTGACCATACTCGAATATGTTGCTCAACGTATGGAACAAAATACAACAATGCAATGAGTGAAACTTATTCCAGCGAAGAGTATACTACCGATATTATTAATACAGTGCGGTATATTTGCGCTATGATTTATTTAATAATTTTTATAATCGCTATTGTTATCAGCGTTTTTAAATATAATTCCTGCTATGCCAAAAAATTGTGTTCCTGAATATGCCTCTTAGCTCCCTCAACTTAAGGTCCTGATAAACTGTAGGATTATCATTTGTAAAAGTAATTTCAAGCGTATTATGTATGTTATGAAGGAATACACAACTTCCCAAAGTTTAAAACGAATTCTTCTTCAAAGGGAAATTCTCACCTTCAAAACGTAGGTAATCTTACATTTTTGTTGCTTGTGGTGGAAAAAATATGGCTTTGTATACAATTAAAATTTCCTAAAATGTGTAAGTTTGTTCTATTAGGTATGTTTTATTTTTTATACCTTATTCATTCTGAATTCTCATTCTTATGAGCAACCTATTGTTTTTTCTTACTCAATCAACTTAATGGTGTTATATGTACTACAATAAATGAACTTAAAATTTGTTGAGTTTTTGTTTTATCAATAAATTTGCTTTAATTTTACTTGTCTGATTTTTACTATATGAAATTCTCTTTGCTTGTGTTTTATGTCGACATTCATGGAAAAATGGTTGATAAAAAAGGAACGAGCAATGTTGACGGTGAAGCGTCATATTTAAATTACTGCTTACAAACCTAAATGCATATACGTATATGTACTTACCATTTCAACGAATTGATCCTATGTAGTCGAGAAAAAAGATGGATGGCGCCAAAATTACGTATCTTTTTGAAAATTTTTTTTTTTGTATTCCCATTAATATGAATATACTTCGTCACCAAAAAAATTAATTCATTTGTGTGTATTGGGGGGAGGAGGGTGAAGAGGAAACTTTTATGGCGCCGCATCACTTCAAATGCCCGGTAATAATTTTAGCTCCCATCCATAGGTCCATTTCGCTGCCCCCGCCCATTTTTAGTTGGGGTTTGAAAATAGTGTCAATCGTTTGTGCATCGTCTGTGCACGTTTATGCACCCAGTATTTTCGTTTGTGCCCCTCTCCACCTCTTTATTTTAAAAAAAAGTCTATGAGCGGGGCTGCATTTCCCCAGCCCCACCCATTTTAGGTGGGGGGTTGTAGAATATGGTAATCGTTTTTGCTTCGTTTGTGCACACATAATTTTCGTTTGTGCCCCCCTCTTTTAATGGGCGGGGCTGGAGAAATGGTGCCCCGCCCATCAGTGGTGAGGGGTAAAAAATATGTCAGTCGTTTGTGCTTCGTTTGTGCACGTTTGCGCACTCATTAATTTCGCTTGTGCTCCTCTCCATTGTTACATTTTTGTAAAACTTCGGGGAGGGGCCTGGTAGCGTGCTTTTCAAGGAGGGGAAATACATTTATTCGACTCCAAAGAAAATTTTCTATGTCATTTGTTTATGCTTTACTTGCAGAGGTTTGTGCATTTATTACTTTTATTCTAACCTAACTCCACTCATTTGTACTTCGTAGTGATTGGTTTAACAGAACTGCTATGCCTGTTGTTGACCATTTTGAATATGTTGCTTTTGTTTCATTTTTATTTTATATATTATTGGATGTATATCTGTTGGCTCAAATTTTTTGTTTTTCATCTCATATGAAAGAATGAGTCACGGACACTAACATATTCAAATTTCAGCTTCTTCGGCGCATTTTGACGCGAGTTAGAGCAAAAAATCCTTTTTGAGGATGTTTCAAGTCATAAAATTTCTTGAATCTTCCAAATCTCGTTATCAAATGGATCTAGAAAGGTCAAACTTTGTGTGTTGGGTTAGTTGGTGACCAGAATATGACCTCTTCAATTTGAATCAAAATAGATGAAAAATGGTGGGATATCAAAATTTGAGTAAAGCTTAAGGAGCCTCAAATTAGTAAAAAAATAATTAATACGAACTCATTACATTATTGGAGATTGGACGTATACTATATTTAGTCTGCAATCCAAACACGAAAAAGTGTTACCCTTATGACACTTTTTGTCAACCGGAGAATTTATTCGACAAAATGTAGATAAGCTCTGGCAAACCCTAAAAAGCAGGATTTCAATATTTCAGACCTGCACAATAAGAGGCTGGAGCCTCAAATAGGTGTTTTTGGGAGTGACGCGGCAACCAAAAAATTCAAACGGGGTCACGTAAGGTATTTTCCACAGATGTCAGATATATAATTTTTTTTGCTGAGACTCTGTACAAACGGATTTTATCTCAATTAGGTCCATTTCGCTGGCCCCGCCCATTTTAAGTGGGGGTTCGAAAATAGTGTCAATCGTTTGTGCATCGTTTGTGCACATTTGTGCACCCACTATTTTCGTTTGTGCTCCCCTCCAACTTTTTATTTTTTAAAAAGTCTATGGGCGGGGCTGGGGAAATGCAGCCCCGCCCATTTTAGGTGAAGGGTTGTAGAATATGTCAATCGTTTGTGCTTCGTTTGTGCACGTTTGTGCACACATAATTTTCGTATGTGCCCCCCTCTTTTAATGGGCGGGGCTGGGGAAATGCTGCCCCACCCATCAGTGGTGAGGGGTAAAAAATATGTCAGTCGTTTGTGCTTCGTTTGTGCATGTTTGTGCACACATAATTTTCGTTTGTGCCCCCCTCTTTTAATGGGCGGGGCTGGAGAAATGCTGCCCCGCCCATCAGTAGTGGGGGGTGAAAAATATGTCAATCGTTTGTGCTTCGTTTGTGCACGTTTGTGCACTCATTTATTTTGTTTGTGCTCCTCTCCATTCCTACATTTTTTATAAAACTTCGGGACGTGGCTGGGAGTATGCTTTTCAAAGAGGGGAAATACATTTATTCGACTCCAAAGGGAATTTTCTTCAAGTATGTCATTTATTGTTTGTGCTTTGTATGCTGAGTTTTGTGCACTTATTACCTTTATTCTAGCCCTACCCATTTGTACTTCTTATTAATCAGGTTAATAGAACTGCTATGCCTGTTGTTGACCATTTTGAATACATTACTTTTGTTTCATTTTTATTTTTAGCAGAAAGGGCGAATAAGAAGAGCTGGTCATCCTCAAAAGCATATGTCTACCGTGAGGAAGTATAATTTAACGTGAAGTCACGTTTTTTGAGAAACTGTGTGAAATTATTGGTTTTTTAGACCTGTTTGAACGTAAAATGACCTGACCTCACACGATTCCAAGTTTTAGGTTATAAAAAAGATAAATTACGTGAGGTCATACTTTGTATAATACTTGATGAAATTTAGGATAAGCGGAGTTGGTAGAACTTTGAATTTTAGAAAATTTATTTATTTATGTAGGAAAATTAATTATTCGAATAACTTTCTTTAAAATAGTATAATTAAAAAAGTCCGCTTCTAAGATACTTTAGTATCTTCTAGTTTATATTATTGAATGTATATTTTTTAGCTCAATTTTTTGTATGACCTCACGTAATTTATCTTTTTTATAACCTAAAACTTGGAATCGTGTGAGGTCAGGTCATTTTACGTTCAAACAGGTCTAAAAAACCAATAATTTCACACAGTTTCTCAAAAAACGTGACTTCACGTTAAATTATACTTCCTCACGGTAGACATATGCTTTTGAGGATGACCAGCTCTTCTTATTCGCCCTTTCTGCTAAAAATAAAAATGGAACAAAAGTAATGTATTCAAAATGGTCAACAACAGGCATAGCAGTTCTATTAACCTGATTAATAAGAAGTACGAATGGGTAGGGCTAGAATAAAGGTAATAAGTGCACAAAACTCAGCATACAAAGCACAAACAATAAATGACATACTTGAAGAAAATTCCCTTTGGAGTCGAATAAATGTATTTCCCCTCTTTGAAAAGCATACTCCCAGCCACGTCCCGAAGTTTTATAAAAAATGTAGGAATGGAGAGGAGCACAAACAAAATAAATGAGTGCACAAACGTGCACAAACGAAGCACAAACGATTGACATATTTTTCACCCCCCACTACTGATGGGCGGGGCAGCATTTCTCCAGCCCCGCCCATTAAAAGAGGGGGGCACAAACGAAAATTATGTGTGCACAAACATGCACAAACGAAGCACAAACGATTGACATATTTTTCATCCCCCACCACTTATGGGCGGGGCAGCATTTCCCCAGCCCCGCCCATTAAAAAAGGGGGGCACAAACGAAAATTATGTGTGCACAAACGTGCACAAACGAAGCACAAACGATTGACATATTCTACAACCCCCCACCTAAAATGGGCGGGGCTGCATTTCCCCAGCCCCGCCCATAGACTTTTAAAAAAATAAAAAGTTGGAGCGGAGCACAAACGAAAATAGTGGGTGCACAAACGTGCACAAACGATGCACAAACGATTGACACTATTTTCGAACCCCCACTTAAAATGGGCGGGGCTAGCGAAATGGACCTTGCACAGACGATGCACAAACGATTGACACTATTTTCAAACCCCAACTAAAAATGGGCGGGGGCAGCGAAATGGACCTATGGATGGGAGCTAAAATTATTACCGGGCATTTGAAGTGATGCGGCGCCATAAAAGTTTCCTCTTCACCCTCCTCCCCCCAATACACACAAATGAATTAATTTTTTTGGTGACGAAGTATATTCATATTAATGGGAATACAAAAAAAAAAATTTTCAAAAAGATACGTAATTTTGGCGCCATCCATCTTTTTTCTCGACTACATAGGATCAATTCGTTGAAATGGTTAGTACATATACGTATATGCATTTAGGTTTGTAAGCAGTAATTTAAATATGACGCTTCACCGTCAACATTGCTCGTTCCTTTTTTATCAACCATTTTTCCATGAATGTCGACATAAAACACAAGCAAAGAGAATTTCATATAGTAAAAATCAGACAAGTAAAATTAAAGCAAATTTATTGATAAAACAAAAACTCAACAAATTTTAAGTTCATTTATTGTAGTACATGTAACACCATTAAGTTGATTGAGTAAGAAAAAACAATAGGTTGCTCATAAGAATGAGAATTCAGAATGAATAAGGTATAAAAAATAAAACATACCTAATAGAACAAACTTACACATTTTAGGAAATTTTAATTGTATACAAAGCCATATTTTTTCCACCACAAGCAACAAAAATGTAAGATTACCTACGTTTTGAAGGTGAGAATTTCCCTTTGAAGAAGAATTCGTTTTAAACTTTGGGAAGTTGTGTATTCCTTCATAACATACATAATACGCTTGAAATTACTTTTACAAATGATAACCCTACAGTTTATCAGGACCTTAAGTTGAGGGAGCTTAGTGACGTATTCGGGAACATAATTTTTTGGCATAGCAGGAATTATATTTAAAAACTCTGATAATAATAGCGATTATAATAATTATTAAATAAATACGATATAATTTTAATTGGTAGCATTTTTCTCAAAACTAACGCAACGAAATGATTTGAAATTATGATATGTTCTTTTAGAGACTTTCTTTAAGGGCACTTAGCATTTATTTTTCCAATTTTTCATTTCTCCATTTTAAAATCAACTTTTTCGCATTTACCTGCTTATTTTCCGAAGCACCGCCTTGACTTTTGCAGCTCTTACATGTTAGTGTTTAGTGTGCTGCCTACACTTGTTGGCGCGTTTCAGTAAATAACTAACGGATCGCCAGCACCAAAGAGCCACCAATGAAATTCAAGTATATTCAAATAGCTTAGGATTCGCTGGTAATAATTTTGTTCAGACTACTGAAGGTATGAAGGCACGAATGAGGTCAAGTAGAATGGACTCGCGAGATAACCTAACCTAACCCAACTTTGAGGTAAGGAATGTACGTCTGAAAGTTCCAAGTGTGAAGGTTCGAATAGTGGAATAAATAATGATGTAAAAATTGTAGAAATAAATATCTGAAAAAAAAATTTAAAAAAAAACTTTAAAAAAAAAATTGACAGAAAAATCATCCAAAAACATTCCGCACGGAGATTGATCCGAACCCAGTAACTCCAGCATTCCGAACCACGTCATTTGCCGCACGGTTGCGAGCTGCAAAGAAAGTTAGGGACATTCGGAACGAAGCTCGACTGTTGGTAACTGCTGGCAACGCAGCGATGCTTATTCCATTTATTGTTGCCAACCTATACAATGAATAGAGTATTTATAATGACTGGTCTGTGTTCTAATTGGTCATATGTTACGCGCGTAATGACCAATCATAACGCTGGAATGTGATAAAATGTAGGTAGTTTCATTTCTACCTTCCTAAATAATATCGTTCAGTTTTCAGTGAACGACTAAAATTCGTTTGTGATTTCTGATTTGAATCATCAACTGATTTGTGTTTTTATTTTACGAGTTAGTCGAGGTAAATTTACCACATTCCAACTTGCTGATTGATTGTTAACTTGTTACAGGCGTGACGTATGACCAATTAGAATATAGACCAGTCATTATAAATACTCTATTAAATGTAAAGTGCCTGGTTACTATAGTAAAATTCTCTATGAAATGATCACAACTGAATGCTAATGAAAAACATGCTGGTGATGGCGAACATCATTTTTAATTTGTTAACACGCATTTTTCTCATATAAGCAAAAGCTGTAGAAGAAGATGTTTATAGAGCTTACATCAGATTTTCCCAAAGGGCAGAAATATTCTAGGGACAATATTGACGAGAAGATAAATTTTCATTTTATGAATTCTTCTCATTTATATTAACAGCTCAACGATACTTATAAGTTATAATAGAAAATTTTCTAATGTGCACAATTCGTTAGCTTTATTAAATAATTACCTATGTAAAAATAAGATCAATACTAGTCACTCACGATGAAACTACGAGACCTGAACAAGTCTAATATGGATCAAGAATTTTCTGTATTGATATAAAATTCAACCGTGTTGTGTTTATGATATAGATAGGCATGCTTTATAGATGAAATATTTTCTATACTGATAAAAAATTCAACAGTTATGTAGTAAAAATGCAATTTAGAATAGTTATTTTCTAAGAATTCAAATTTTACTACGATTAAAATGGAAACACAACCTACGTATACTATATCCAAAATAATTAGTGCACTGGGGCGATCAATGTATTAAAATTGCTATTAAAATAAATATACTTACCCGAGAAGCGCACGCTGCAGATAGCATCAGGAGTGAAAATTTATCATTAAATAATCGTTAAAATCTCTGTAAATTTTTTCACGATGTTGTGAACATATCAAACACATTTTTTCATCGATAGAAAATATGAAAAATGTATGAATAGGGAGTGAATATAAATATGAAATAGCATATTTATCTGTATTGAGTACACAGCGGTATATTCAAGTTGCTTTTATATTTCAAGTCGTTCTGAGCAAAATGAGCCATATTTGTTAGCGTATATTTTGCGTATTTTCATTTTGGCCTATAAAAGCATAATTTCGTTTTTTAAGAATTTTTATCAATAAATTTTTTTTATGAAAAATTAAATTTAGGATAATAAAGTTTTTCTACGATCTTTTTATTAAAATTTTATGGTTACAATGAGATTCACCTCACTGAGTACTTTAAAACGTTACCCATATTGAGTCACTTTTTTGGGGATTTCAATGAATATAATTATGTATATGTGCATATTTTCCCCATTTTTAGAGCATATTTATCCGCTATCTGTATATGAACATATGATATTCATCATATATGATAATGATAAATAATATGAATGTTCTCAGTATACATTTGCTCCTGATAAATTTGCGATTTTTTATATTGGTATTATTGACTAAAAATCTAAATTTAATGTTTGTCGAATTTTTACAGATATTTTTCGGATATTTTGGCTTAATAGTAATTATAAAAAATGTAAACAGTATCTAAATCGATTTCTAGTCAATAATTTTTCATGTTGAGTTAAGCCGTTTTGACAACTAATAGCTTAAAATCATCGATTTGCCAACTTGTCAAGCAAGATCCCACTTGTTTCGTCCCTGAATGATACTACTTTAAGGATTTCTAGCCCTTAACTTCCCAAATGGTCGCTGAGACCTAAAAATTTGATTTGGACAATTTCAACTCCAAGTAAACAACATGCCTACTAACTAAAATTTTATCAAATCAAACAACTTTTTTTTGATCTATTTTATCAACTACTAAGATAGGAAAATATTTGCGACGACATTTATCGTTCGTTAATTTACTGAAGATGGCAATGAGGTTGCCCAAGTCATCGTATAATTATAAAATATGAATATCTACATCAATATTTACCTATATCGCGAGTATATGGGCACCTATTTAAAATAATAATTCAAAATAATTGTTTCTATTTTCACCCCTCTTGGATAGGTAATAGGTATTTACTTTCTTAATTACAAATTTGTACAGATATGTATCCATTTATTTTATTGAGAGCTTTTTTATGCAATCGAGATTCAAAGTGACTCATCATAAATACTTACCTACCTCATGATACAATGAAAAGCAAATTTTAAATATTATTGTTTTAGACACAGTTTCAACTTTTCAAGTTTAATTACTTTTGAAGAATCTTAGTGAATTATAATTTATTTTGAATGATAATCGAGAGGCTGTTTCTTTATGTAAAATGATGAGTAAAAATCACATTGTTGAATAAACCAAAAGAGACCTATTCTTTCGCCAAGATCTTTTGTACCGCGAAAGTTGTTGAGATACCGACTCATGCACCGACGCATGCTACGGGCCAGGATGGGTCAATAGGTTTAGGCGGTTCATAGTTATACTTTGGTAAGTTTTTTTTATGTTGTTTTTGTCGGGTGTTTTTTTTTTAATTTAGGCGCTTTTATAATGTGCGCTACGTGCTACAACATCACGTTCCCGTTTCGACCTTAATAGATTATTAGGTATAAATCAATAAATGTACTTTCAAAGTGATGCTTGTAGAAATTCTGGTAATGCTTAAATTACTTCATTTTGTCTTTCTTTTTTGGTTGGGTAAAATCATGAAACAAAAAAATACTTTTCCAATTTCCTTTTCAAATTTATATTGAAAAATCATAATTTTGATTGGAAAAAAATCTCATCAAGTAGGTAGGTATACATACATGATACATAGTTAGGTAATTCTCCGCTTAGATAATGGCTACATTTCCCATAATTTCATCCATTCATTTTCTTCTCTCGAATTTCAACGCGAACCGGTACCGTCAAGTCTGATATACATTTTATTATGAAACAAGGTGTAAAATAATAGTCTCTTACATGATGACTGTGGTGTAACAAATTCTTTCAATGAAAGAATAAAATTGCAAAAAATTGTTCATAATTAGGTGAATTGGCTTCTAAACTCAGTTTATTCATTTACCCGGAATTATCGCAATCGATGTGGAAGCTAATATTAAATTAGCAGGTCCGAGGCAAAGTCCCTCAGTAAAAACTCGATCAAGAACATGGGTAAAAATTGAATATGGCCGAATATTCCGTAATTAGATTAAAAATTAAGAAGATTATTCAAATGTGCGGTATCACTGCCATAATCAGCAGTCCTTAACGAGAAAAAAACATTTTAACGAATGAAAAAACAATAATGTCTCAATTTGCTAGGTTACTTCAATTCCAACCAAAAAATTTATAAGGATTAAAATTATTCACTCTATTGTGAGCGTTTTCAGATGCATAGAGGTGAATTCTTCATCCCTAACCTAATTTTAAACGCACGTTGAAAAAATCAAGCTAATTCTTACAGACTACAACCCTTCACAAACTAGTTACGAGAACTTTGTTTCCTTGAAAAATGACATACTGAATTGTAAAGAAAATCTATGTGACCTATATTCATTGATTAAATAAATTCCTTTTAAGCCAGCATGAAGCTTTTGTCTAGTAATAGAATCCCATGCAGAAAAATATGTCTAGGCCACAATTTGTGTTCTCAAATCCAAAATTTAGAAGAAAATGAGAGTCATACATACTATATGTTGGTTCGAGAAAATTAAAAACCTATCAAGGGACATATTAAATAGCGTAAAAACCAACACATGTTTTAACATTAAATGACCTTACAGACGATGTAAGCTTTAAAATTATTTTTTTTTTAACTCCTTAGTTAATTCACAAGGTTCCAACGCGTTCAAACGAAATAAATTCCATAAGAACAAAAATTATTCGACGCATTGCATTTCATAAAAATAAAAAATTTCCAAGTGCATGCGGATGAATTTTTCATCTTTTGAAAATTTTGTTGGTACCTATCCACAACTCGAAAATTTCCAATTTGTCTCAGTATGGATAGATCGGTAGAAATAACACACCACGCTTTCATAAACTATTACGAATGAAACTTTATTATATTTCACCTATTGCAAAAATTGAAATTAGATACCTCAATTACCTACCTAAATGGGCTCGGTAAGCTCGAAACAGTATTTCTTTGATTTTTAATAAAAATACAAAAAATTTCTAGCTCACTCCACTACGCGTGAAGAAACTAAGCAACTCCTTCATAAACTGTTTCAAATGACTCCCAACTGTATTTCAACTTTTCCAAAAATTATCAATCAAAATGGGCCCCAAAAAAGCATATTTCTTCGACCATATATGGTCGACACTTTTTTCACATCGACCATATTTTTTTTTCTTCTTACTTTGTAACTCAATTTAGAGGATCTGGGTGCAAAATAATTATGTACGTCTTGTAAAGAGAGAAGATTACCTTATCAAATCACTCTTATACTTCTTTTTAATTTATAATTACTAATTAGTTAATTACAATTAGCAATATCTATTTTACTCGAGTTTTAAGCTTTAATTAATAATTCATGTATCATTATTATTTTGTACTGCATATCATGTAGGTAATAGGTATAGGTATCAAAGAAATAAAATCGAAATTTTAATAATAAGTCGAAAGTTTCAAGTAGCGCATTCATGTAGGTATTAAGGTATATAGAGTCCTGCGCGGATAGCGATTTGCGGATATGCGGATATATCCGCAAAAGCTCAGATAAACATTTATCTGTACTCAAAAAAATCTATTTTATTGAGTGCGAATATAGTAATATCCGCGCATATCCGCGCGTTAGGTAAAAGATAATAATGAGAGCAATACTTAATTATTCATACGTAAATACGATGTGATAGGTAATTTTTAATTAAGTATTCATATAATATGTTATTAGTAGGTCTATATGGTACTTATGGGTATTGGGTACGTTTACCTATCGTTAAAAACTAGCGTTCCGTATTATCGCGTGTTTGGGAGATGAATCATTGCACAGAGAATAATTCGTTTACTTCTTTTTTCCTGGGGTTTCCATGGGTTTTCCCTTTTCTTTTAGCAAATTTGAACTTGTACTTACATGATTGTCATTCTCTAATCATTTCAAGTTGCAATTATGGATTGGCAAGGCGTGAAATAACATGTAATAGCAAAATATTTTGCGGATATACGCGGATATAGTTGTATCCGCGCCGTACGCCTGCGGATACAATCGTATGCGGATACAACTTTATCCACAAACCGTTTATCCACAACAAGCGCGGTACGAGTAATATCCGAGTAAAACCAAGTAGCGGATTATCCGCGCAGTGCTCTAGCTAGGTAATTAAATTTACCAATCATAGTCAAGTGTTGAGTGGTCGTATACATACATATAATATTTTATTTCCAAGGATATATTTCAATTTTTCGTGATATAGATTCGAGAGAAAAATTTCTAATTTAAAAAGTAAAAACAGCCATGTAACAATATACTTGCTATCTAGGGTTTGGTTATGCTGTACACAGAGGATACAACATGAAACTAATTTTTGTAACATAAGACTGTGTGCATGCACTGCTGCTCAGTAATTCAAGAGAAATTTTCGTCGTTCCCAATCGGGGAGGTTGGCCTCCCTGCTTTATCATTACGCTCACCCTCGATGCGTGTTATTACTTTCATAATACTCTGAGTTTTAGAGTCGAGCTTTGTTCCTAGAGCCAAAGTTAGGGTGAAAATTGCGTATAGTAGTATATGTAGTACCCTCTTACAACATGCCTCTGATGCCTCTACACATATTGCTTGAATTTCATTGGTTCCTCTTTGGTGCTGGTGATCCGCTCTTAGTAAAAATAGATTTTCAGTTGTACGTTTGGCCAGATAATTGGCGCCAAGCGGCGAAATAGCGTCTTATCTGCATGTTTTTCGACTGTCACGGCGAGCCTATGCGTGTGCTTATTTTATTTTTCAATTTTTGTAATTATTAGATATTCAGGCAACGAAATTCCGAAAAGGATTTTTTAGCGATTTTTATGCATATCCGCCATGTTTTTTACCTCAAATTTTGTGCATCAATCATTTTGAATCTACTTTCAACCGAATTGGAGTGGTTACATTTTAGTTTTGCATTGAAATCATATACGAAGTTTCAACTTTCTACCTACACGAGTGAAGTCGAGATATGGACAATTCATTACGTTTCCAAATTGAAAATACAACATTGTTATTATAGAAAAATTGCAAAATTTACATCGGAAAAAAATTAAAATTACCAAAATAATAAGAAATTGATTGATTTATTTTTATTTTTCTAAATTGAATTTGAAAATGCTAAAAAAAATTGTTTGAACTAATAAAAAATAAAACACGAGCAAAACGACAAATGTAATATCAACTATTGTTTTTGTTTTAATACACATTAAAAGATACGAAAAATCAAAGAATAAAGAAATGCATTTCAAACAAATTTTTTGTTGAAACTGTTTTAAACAAAAAATTCTAAAATAACATAATTTTGTCCTGCTTCTAATGATGACTAATGAAAAATAGGTGTATTTTAGATAATTGTGGAGCTGATATTCATATTAGTGTAAGAACGATACGTGTATTAACAACTGAATCACTGATAGTGACAGAAACAGTGATCATCAAGATACTGACATTAACGAGGCTGTAATAAGTCAGAACTAAAGAGTAAAGGTGGAACAGGCTAGAAAACTGCGGAAAAATAGGGGTCATTTAGGACTGAAAATGATTCACAAAAATTAGTTTCCCAATATTATCTTGCTTATTAATATTTAGCTAATGAAGTGTTATCTACATGTTCGCATTTTAGTTGATAAAAAATCAGGGAACAGCAAACTTTTTCCATATTGTTTACACAAACACAATCTGATAGGTACATAGATATACCTACTTACTCAAATAATTATAATATCTCAAAAATAAACAATGTTTTCATAATATATAGTTCAACTTATAATATAATATAAGTATAATTCGAGGCGACGTACCTACATCTTTATAAATATTACTGAAGTATTTCACTCCACTAAGGTCAGTTGTTGTGGTTTTTCGTATTCGTAATTTCTCAGATCAATTTTATTACCCACTGAACACCACAATTTATATCTTTCAATGATCATGTGCTCAAGCTCTATTTATTAACTTGTGTGCTCGTTCTGATTTTCAGTAGGCACTTATCAGGTAAAGTGAGAGAATGGTTTAGTTACACATATGTTTTTACATTTATTTTTTAAATGTAAAATCGTTCAACAACTAAAATTGCAGCAACCATCTAAACGTACCAGTTTTATGAATAATGATTAAGATGGATAATCGTTTCAAATTTTATCTTCTGCTTGGAATCATTTGCCTTCAACTTGATCAATTTAGATGTGATAACCAGACAAATATAGAGCTTGATCAAGGTACGTATCATCTTATTAATTTATTTACTTGTTGGAGTTATGATGATCAACAACTTCTAAAATTGCAGTGAAGTCATTGGCGGACTGGAGAATTAACCCCCGGTCGGCAAAATGAACTTAAGGGGCCCGCATGTTTCGTTTTTAGCTGGATGATTTTCTAACTTAGAAACGATAACTATTACAGCCTATCTGATTTTGGAAGGGATGGTCGGGGGAGGTTGTGGTCTTCAAATCTTTGCGTTTAAGATCATTTGTAATTATCTAGAAAATGTTCGATTCTTTGGTATGGTATAAGTAGGGGAGACTGGGACATAATGGGCATGCTAAGCGCGAATCGATACGTTGACTTCCTAAATTAACATTTTAGCGATAAAAATAGTTTGATATGTAGTGGGATCCTTCTACTAACCCCATGAATTTTTCAAGATTTTTTGGAGCAATAGTTTAATAGGGGTCTCAAAATGAATAGGGCATAATGAATACCTCTAAATCAACGTGTATAAATTTCGTTATAAGGGGGATTTATACTGTTTTTAAAGCATTTCACTACTTTCAATAAATAAAATAACGAAATCGTTCATTTTTTTACAATAAAGCATACATACCTATTTTTAAATTAGTGTAAGACTATTAAGCATGCTTATTTATTAGCTTATTGACAAATTTCGCAGATGAATGTTCCTGAATTTTCAGGACAGCAGTCTTTTCCTATCGCCCCAACGTTCCACTGCTGTCCAGAGACGGCGAGAGGGGGGTGCAAACGGTGCATTTGCACCGGATCCGGATTTTTTTCCAGGGTCCGTAAAATTTAGTCAAGAACAAATTTTTCAATGATTCATATGGAAAAACGTGTGAGAATAAGATAAAAATAATAATAGCAATTGAAAATTTCAAAAAACGTGTATATTATTATTATTAGGTATTTTCTGAAGTGATAAAAAAAAAATTATAAAGTATAGGTACAATTTTGTTATTTTTATTGCATGAGTGAAGTGTAAAAAAGTATTGAATGGGGTGGAGGTGAAAAATGCACTGGAAAAAGGACCCGAGAAATTTCTTACTAATGCCCATTTAGCTCTCGCCCTCTCTGCTACTGTCGCACATTGTTTTTCTTGTATTTTCGCGCCGTACAAAAAAAAACAATCTGTCCATTATGCCACAAAAGATTTTTTTTTTTTAATTAGTAGAAATTGGAAAAACATGAAAAAAAAAGAAAAAATTTTGCGACTATAAAGCAAAAGGTTCGTACTTACTTCGGATATACTAATGTAAAATGAATTTCCAATTTTGATTTTTATAAAATTTCTTCCTTTTGGAACTAAACTTATTATTTCGATGTTGAAAACACGTTTTGTTGTTTTATTACTTCAAAAACACTTCAATTTATTTTTCTTAGTCTAGATATGATTCACTGTCACTAACTAAACGTAATTAACTCATTTCCCGAGAGATTGGAATATTTACTGATTTTTAAACGCAATTTCTCATTTTGCCCCGTATGCCCATTATGCCTCAATCTCCCCTATTTTTACTCCGCGCGTACCGACGGCGGATAATCATCAAATTCGCTTGTCTTTTTGAGGAAGTTTTGCATCATGAAATTTCTTGAATTTTCTATATCTCCTCACCAAATCGACCTAGAGAGATCAAACTTTGTGTGTAGAGTTGATTGGTAACCAGAATATGACATTTTGAATTTGGGTCAAAATGTATTCAAAATGGTAGATCATCAAAATTTTAGTAGAGCTTGAGAATTCTCAAATTAGTGAAAATGTAATTAGTATGAACTCACACGATCATTGGCGTAACCAGAATTTTTTTTTGGAGGGGTCTAAAAAAAAGGAGGCTCAAACTCCAGTTGATACCCACCTATTTTCATAAAGCGTAAAATTTTTTTGAAAAAATTGCAAAATGAATTATACAGTAACTTTAGAAAAATCAATTGGTTCGATTTTGACGAAATTTTGGTTTCCTGTCTGAATTAACGTGTAGATGGTTTTTAACTATAATCCAAACCCCCAAATCCAAAATGGCGGGAGGAGGATAAAAATTTTGAATAGGGCTCTCCTAAATTTCAAAATTACATTTTTTTTTTAATAAATGGATTCTAGAGTATGAATCAATTTTTTCATGTTCTTACCATTTTCATTTTTGGGGCACCCTTACACCTCAAATTTGACTCAAAAGTAGCATTGTAAAATCAAAAATTGTTAAATTTTACTTTTTTTCAAAAATAAGCCGGACATTCTTCGCGTTGTAATTACCCAAGTATTCGTGTAGATTTTTAAGGATTTTCGACCATATTTGGGGGAGGGGTGAAGAAAAACCAAAATTTCTGTATTTTTTCTTCTTTTTAATTTTTGAAAAATTTTTTTAATCAACGCGTTGAAAATAACAACAATAAAAATGTATAAAAATTTCAAAAAGAATGGACTCAAAATAAGGTTGTAATCGCGAGTTACAAATTCGAAAATCTTCAACGTTCGTAAATGACAAGCGCGTTGTAAAACATGTTCGTTGCATTCGCGTTCGCCAGGCGCGAGTTACAAGAGGTAAACATGTTCGGCCTTAAATACTCGCTTTGATTTATGCTTAGACTCGTTAAAAAAAGGCATAAATTACTCAATGATTTTTTTTTTTATTGTGTTCCTTATGCACTTTATATTCCAATTATAAATTTTAATTTTTTTAAAAATTGAAATAAAACGCGCATTTGTTTGTTTTTCAAAAAATGAATTACACATTTGCGTACGTACGTACTTTTACAACAGGAAAAAAATGAACATTATTTTTCATATGAGCAATTATGATGAGTTTTAGAGCCAAAATTGGAACATCAGTACACGTTTTTGTAAGCGTGGATTGGCACAACGGCTGATGACATCAGAATTTTTTCATAACACGCCAGTTGTTGATTGTCATTGTTACTACCCAAAGATTTTTTTTTTAAATTTGATTTAAGGGTACATTTCACATTCGCGGTTCTTTTTTGTAGTATAATTAAACTTTGCAGGCACTGTACGTTATCTATATGAGAACCAAAATTGATAACGCCAAAAAAGTGAAATTTTTGAAACTAAAGTTCTTCGTGAGTTTCTCATGAGAACTTTTGAAATTTCATATTCCAATTTATAAGAAGGTTATAAGCTGTGAAATATGGCCTCCTCAAAAGCCAGTTTATTTTTTCGTTTTTCTCGACAAATAATCAATTAATCAAAAAAATCTTTTGTGAAGTTTCTCAAATTCTTAATATAGGTGTATATTTCAAATTTCAAGTGAAATAGATAAGTCGTATTTGAGAATCAAGGAGGTACGAAAATAATCATTTGGCAGGCAAACCAGTATGCAATCGTGTATGTAGAATAGAGCATTAAATACTCTACTTATGAAGAAGTTTAATTACTTATGAATATGATGATTGATGATAAACAAATTTTTCCCACATCATTTCTGTACATCCCCATGGAAAAAAAGAAATAATTCAGCTGTGAAAGGCTTATAAATCTGTGTTAAAATCAATTTGTAAATTTAGGGGAGACTCGGGCATATAGAACCACCTTTTTTTAGTTTGCCCTAAAATACGCTGTAATTCCAAAAAACATCTGGGAACAGCTTTATTATGAGGAACCTCAACTAGTCATAATTTGAGATATATGTGCCCATATGATAATTGTATGGTAAGAAATATCACATTTGTTCTAAATTCAACTTCTTGAGTGGTTTTGGAAGGGATAGGGTAGGGCTTTTCAGACTTTGTATCGGATGTGGCCTGCAGACATGGTGGGGTACAAGTACCAGTTAAAAACTCAGCTCCAATAATGCAGCATGGCTGCTTACGTTTTTTTTGTCTCTCTCTTTATTTGAGACTAGAAAACGCAAATCGATTATAATCTAAAACTCATTTTGGACTCAAATGCTTATAAAATATTCAAACTAAAATTTGGTCAATGGTATATCGAATAATGCACCTGAGTGCAAATAAATACAATTTTATCCATCTTTCAATGAAAAACTTCGATTTTTATATATTTTTTCGTGGCCCTAGGATGCTCATAGATAAGGGGGGGGGGGCCCCGTCAGCAAAAGCCAACCTGCTGACCTTATCAGTCAGCCTATGAGTGAAGTTTGAACCTTTGGAATGCAAGCTTCTCTCTATAATGTGTTCAGTTGAAAAAATCATTTTATCCAGTGGATATTGACAAGAAAAAGAAAATTACATCTGCAGTAACCCTCTTCGAAAAATACAAAACAACTTATAAAAAGATCACTATTCTAGGTAACTGCAGTGCAGGTTTATATCAATGTAAGCATGGCAAGTGTATTGAGGAATCACAGATATGTGATAAAAACCGTGGTTGTCAAGAAGGAGAAGATGAAGAAGACTGCAGTAAGTCCAAACTGAAATTTCGAGTATTACTTACTTTAGCCAACATTGTAAGATCGTATACTTACTAGAACTCTGCTTATTACTCATACAGTATAAATTTTCTCCAGTTTTCACAGACGATGAATTCTATTTTTGTGCAAAAACCCATAATCGATGCAGCTGTGGTGCGAGCTTAACATTGCTCTTTTTGAATTGCATCGAAACAGGACTCATTTCCTTTCCCAGATTTATCAATAGGAAATGGATGTGTTATATGTAAGTTTCTTCTGTACTAAAGTTTACCATTTTAACTTATCTACGAACATACTATAATATGATGTACCTTACAATCATCCTTTGATATACATATAACGATAAAATAAATTGAACAGATTTTAAAACGGGTTTTATACAATTTTGTAATTTGTTTTCAACTTTTCTTTGTATTGTATTTACCTACCTTGGTATACTTTCGCACATAACTGCATCCGATGACCAGAGCTGGTCTTTCAAGTACACTGTCAGACCCAAAATTGACGTCCTTGCACCCGTTGCGGGTGCTGTAATCTTTCATTATGGGAATACGCGTAAGCGAATTTTACTTCGGGTGCAACAATGTACCTATATATTTCAATGGATTTAAATAGTAATTGGTGATGAATAAAATGTTGCGTTGCCCATATTGGATACTGCACACATACTTCGATAAAATTGTTATTTGAGCCTTCAAACAACTTTTACAGCACGTATATAAATTCATACAATGTTGCTCCCAATGATCCTTAACATACATTTCTGCACCTTTTTTTGGTTACGATAATGTAGGTATTTACATATGTGGGTACAACATCCACGCTTGAAAACCAGGGTAGTGTAATTAGGTATATAATATACCTAACATATATGTTACCATTGAAGTTGAATATTAGGTAATGTTGATAATCATTAGTTATTGTCGACATTAACCAAAATGGGCAATTGAAGGGCAGTTGAAGTGGGAAATATCAACTTTAACTATTTGTTTTCGACAATAATAACGGTCGACTGACCACAACATTCCTCATTCATAACCAGAACCCATAACCTGAATTTTTTTTTCATTTTTTCGGGTTTTTAAGAGTTTTCTCAACTTTCCATTTTTAGTATATTTTTGGTCATTGTAAGCCCTTCTGTGTGTAAATCACCCGTAATAACTAATTTAATATTTCAATTATTTTCGATTCTTGTTATTATTAGCTGTTAGCTTATATTTCGTTTTTTGTATTCTTTGTAATTTTTTTTTTTTTTTTTGGGGGGGGGGCGGGTTAATCAGTACTGTTTCAGTAATTAAAATATAAAAAATGAACAAAAAGTTATAATTTTATTAATTATTTTACTGATTGATTGTTGAATAGATTAAAGAATTATTTTCTACTCATAAATTATATTCAAAGCAAAATGTCATCTGCCAGGCTGCCAACCTAGTAGATACCCACCACCCAGTACCCATTTCAAATTCAAAATGAAAAACTTGCGAGAATTTGAAAAGAACAATAGTATTGATAGGTATATTGAATTGAGGAATGAGGATCAATAATTTATAATTTCTTTCTTTTTTTTTTTTTAATTACCAATTTATAAAATATTTAAATTATAAAATTCAATTTTCACTTTTCAGTACCTATTTTTCATTTCCACCAATTGTAAGCTGCATAAAGATACAGCATACAGGCATACAGATCTCTTTGTTGAGGCAAATTGGTACATTAGTCAATAATTTTCTAAATTTTCTTGCGATGCTAGTTACAGTTACAGTAACTTTGACAGTTGGCTTCCCTAAACATGGCCTGAAGGCTGAAAAAATAAAAAAAATCAGGATGGGGACGTTTTGAAAATTGGAAAGAAAAGAAAACCCGAAACCATAACCCGTAACCCGAAAAATAATTTCCGTTTAATCATAACCCATAACTACCCCATCCGTGATAAAATAGTAACCGTAACCCGAACCCATAACCCGAAAAGAAAAAAAAACCTGTTCGGGTTAACATCTCTGGCTAGGATCAGTTGGTCGCACGGTATATGTACAACTTTTGAAGTAAAGCGTAATTACTAAGTACTGGAAAATCCAAGAAAAATCGATAGGGTTGAGGCCGGTGCATCAACTGAATATGTTTATATATGTGTACAAGTTGTAGATTTAAGCTGCGCGAGCACCCCCACGGTGGGGGGGGCGCTAATATTGTATTAAAATGATATATTCTAAATAAATTATTGAAGACGCGTGAGCTCTCACGGGGGCTCAGATTTTGTATATGGGTAATTCTCTGAAAATGTCCATATTTCTGTAATCGATGTTTTTTTTTGAAGAATTACGCTACAATTGAATTTTTTTTTTTCTATATTTATATGAGTATCTCCTCTAACTTTCCCATCGATTGAAATTGTCCTCCACCCCCCCTAAATGGGGTTTTTTTCAACCCAAAGGTCAAAAGTTCTTAGGCCATGGCATGTAAATGGTCACGTTTTGAATTTTCAATGTCACATAAATGATATTAAATTAATATTTTTTTGAGGAAAAACTTAGCAAAGTTGCTCAGGATAGTTGAGTGTGTATGTTAACGCTCAAAATGATGTCCAAAGTTTCCCTGCTTGACCTCCAGGAAGGTTCAAAGACCTGTAAATGGTTTATACACTCCTAGGCCGTGGCGTTTTTTGTTTGCTTCTCCTGCGGCAATGATTTTATAATTCGTTTTTCTTTGCGGTTACAATGCTTCCTTGACATCATGAGAATACACTGCCAGCATTCGAAATGTGAAATGTCATTTATTTATCACAGTCGGAAAGCAAAATTCGTAAAAATTGTTGATTCCCGGTTTTTGTGGTATTAGGCCGTGGCTTATTCTAACTCAGCCATCAAATGTCCTAGGAACCTGGAACAAAAGGGATATCGAAGATTAGTAAGTACATATAATATTCACCTATTCAATATTCTCTTAAATTAACTGTTAGAAGCTCCTTAATAAATTTTTGGCGAATTCTCTTAGGCCGTGGCTGGTTGGTTTTCATCTTAGGCCGTGGCGAAGTGTTTTTTTTTACGACCACGGCCTAGGAATTAGTGTCTTTTTGCCATTCTAAATCAATTTTAATGGGGATACACTAACAAAGATGTTATTAATTTAGGTGTTAATGGCTGTCTCTCGAAAAAAGACACTAGTTCTTAGGCCATGGTCATAAAAAGACACTTCGCCACGGCTCAAGATTAAAACCAACCAGCCACGACCTGAGAGAATTCGCCAAAAATTTACTAAGGAGCTCCTAACAGTCAGTTTAAGAGAATATTGAATAGGTGAATATTATATGTACTTACTAATCTTCGATATCCCTTTTGTTTCAAGTTCCTAGGACGTCTTACGGCTGAGTTACAATAAGCCACAAAATCGAGAATCAACAGCCACGGCCTAAGAAGTTCTTAGGTTTTGGGTAATAAAATTTCAAAAAGTCCCCCTACCCCCCAGGGGGACATGACTTGAGCCGAATGGCATAAATGACATCAAGGACACATATACTCACTATCCCAATCAAAAAAATTCCCAATATCAACTTTTTTTTTCAGAAAAATAAAGACATCGAAATATGGACATTTTCAGAGAATTACCCATATTAACTTTATTTCACCACATTCAATTCATTACCTGTAATAATTTCCTAATAAATGGCTTATATTGTTTAGGTACTTCAGTACATAACTCTTTCTTTAGGTTTCTATTTTAATAAATATAAACATTTCTTATGATTGTTCTTTATTACAGAGATTTAAGCAGCAATAAACTAACGAAATTAACAGCAGGAATGTTCAATGGTTTGAAAAGTCTTATAACGTTTAATATAAGTCGAAACGAAATAAACACCATCGAAAATAACACATTTAACGGTCTATACCTAGTGAAATACCTGTAAGTATAATCCTAATTTATAAACCTAGGGGTGACCAGTTGTTTTAATTGATGTAAACATTTCTTATAATTGTTCTTTATTACAGAGATTTAAGCGGCAACAAACTAACGAAATTAACAGCAGGAATGTTCAATGGTTTGGAAAGTCTTATAACATTTGATATAAGTCGAAACGAAATAAACACCATCGAAAATAAGACATTTTACGGTGTAGACCAAGTGCAGCACCTGTAAGTATAATCCCAATTTATAAACCTAGGGATGACCAGTATGTAAAATATAAGTTAAACGAACTTTTTTACGAATTTGTTAGAAATATAAGCCGAAACAGAATTACGAAATTGACCTCAGGAATGTTTGAAGGCTTGACTAATGTCTCTCACCTATACTTGCAAGATAATGGAATCGACGCTATCGAAGATAACACATTTATTGTCTTCCAAAACCTTAGGACGCTGTATGTGTACTTACTCAGTAATAATCATTATTACCATAAATCTAATAGCATTTTCTTCAAGTTTGTGTTTTAATTGATGTAAACATTTCTTATAATTGTTCTTTATTGCAGGGATTTAAGCGGCAACAAACTAACGAAATTAACAGCAGGAATGTTCAATGGTTTGGAAAGTCTTATAACATTTGATATAAGTCGAAACGAAATAAACACCATCGAAAATAAGACATTTTACGGTGTAGACCAAGTGCAGCACCTGTAAGTATAATCCCAATTTATAAACCTAGGGATGACCAGTATGTAAAATATAAGTTAAACGAACTTTTTTACGAATTTGTTAGAAATATAAGCCGAAACAGAATTACGAAATTGACCTCAGGAATGTTTGAAGGCTTGACTAATGTCTCTCACCTATACTTGCAAGATAATGAAATCGACGCTATCGAAAATAACACATTTATTGTCTTCCAAAACCTTAGCACGCTGTATGTGTACTTACTCAGTAATAATCATTATTACCATAAATCTAATAGCATTTTCTTCGAGTTTGTGTTTTAATTGATGTAAACATTTCTTATGATTGTTCTTCATTATATT
Source organism: Phenacoccus solenopsis (assembly GCA_009761765.1). NCBI lineage: Eukaryota > Metazoa > Arthropoda > Insecta > Hemiptera > Pseudococcidae > Phenacoccus > Phenacoccus solenopsis. The sequence goes on along the minus strand of VFXL01000506.1, from coordinate 38,175 downwards.
ACAGAGATTTAAGCGGCAATGAACTAACGAAACTAATACCTGGAATGTTCAATGGTTTGAAAAATCTTACAACATTTGATATAAGTCGAAACAAGTTAAACGAACTTTTTTACGAATTTGTTAGAAATGTAAGCCGAAACAGAATTACGAAATTGACCGTAGGAATGTTTAAAGGCTTCACTAATGTCTCTCATCTATACTTGCAAGATAATGGAATCGACGCTATCGAAGATAACACATTTATTGTCTTCCAAAACTTAAGCACGCTGTATGTGTACTTACTCAGTAATAATCATTATTACCATAAATCTAATAGCATTTTCTTCGAGTTTGTGTTTTAATTGATGTAAACATTTCTTATGATTGTTCTTTATTACAGAGATTTAAGCGGCAATAAACTAACGAAATTAACAGCAGGAATGTTCAATGGTTTGGAAAGTCTTATAACGTTTAATATAAGTCGAAACGAAATAAGCACCATCGAAAATAAGGTATTTTACATTGTAGACCAAGTGCAGCACCTGTAAGTATAATCCCAATTTATAAACCTAGTGGTGACCAGTATGTAAAATATTAGTTAAACGAACTTTTTTACGAATTTTTTAGAAATATAAGCGGAAACAGAATTACAAAATTGACCCAAGCAATGTTTGAAGGCTTGACTAGTGTCTCTAACCTATACTTGCAAGATAATGAAATCGACGCTATCGAAAATAACACATTTATTGTCTTCCAAAACCTTAGGACGCTGTATGTGTACTTACTCAGTAATAATCGTTATTACCATAAATCTAATAGCATTTTCTTCAAGTTTGTGTTTTAATTGATGTAAACATTTCTTATGATTATTCTTTATTATAGAGATTTAAGCGGCAATAAACTAACGAAATTAACAGCAGGAATGTTCAATTGTTCGAAAAATCTTACAACATTTGATATAAGTCAAAACAAAATAAGCACCATAGAAGATAAGACATTTTACGGTGTAGACCAAGTGCAGTACCTGTAAGTATAATCCCAATTTATAAACCTAGTGGTGACCAGTATGTAAAATATAAGTTAAACGAACTTTTTTACGAATTTGTTAGAAATATAAGTGGAAACAGAATTACGAAATTGACCCCAGGAATGTTTGAAAGCTTCACTAATGTCTCTCACCCATACTTGCAAGATAATAATATCGACAGACGTTGTATGTACATTTCTTAGGTCTGGCAATACTTCACATTCGGCCATAAATCATTTAAATTTTACCAATTAATTAAAAAAATAATGAAAAATCTAGAATAGAGGTTTTAAACACTCTGAATTTCAAACAAAATGAAGCCAAGAATTTATTTTTCCTTATGCAAAAAAATTTAGTTCCTTCACATGGCATTTTCCCTGAAAACTACATTAAAAATTTTTAATACAAATACGTAAAAACTTACAACTTATTTCGACAAAGCTTAAAATGGAATTTGACGACTAAAATTTGCACGTGGTCAATTAAAATCATTTTTGGCAACTTCCGTTCCTTCATCCTTTCTAATTTTCGAAAAAGAAAAATGAATTAACAAATCTCATTATTTATCTGCATAATTTTATTTATCATGTTTTGCACACAGAGACCTGAGCCACAACAAGTTGACTGAAATAAAAGCTCGTACGTTTGCAAACCAGAGTATCACGTTCCTAAACTTGTCGAACAACGAAATTTCACGCATAGAGTCACATGCATTTGAAAAATTACATTATGTACAAATGTTGTCAGTACACATTCAATTTCTTTCTCCATCATAATTGTACTAGTCATGTCTGAACAATTGAACATTCTCTTTGTTTGCAGAAATCTGTCCAAAAATCCAATTGGCAATGTAGATGAGGACATATTCTACAATACTTCCATCGATAATCTGTAAGTAAAATACAGAAATAAGTACCTATACTTGCCCTCATTCCGTGAAGCAGCAAAAGCACCAACTTGCTTCAGATTTGCAATTCTTCGGAGGTCCATAACGTTATAAGCGACCTGAAATTGCAATATTCATTCATTCTATTATCCATCGTTAGAATGATAGCGTATTCTTCTTTAAATGTAGAGAAAAAAATTTAGGTATTTGTGATTAATATTCATTCACATGTTATACATCAATTTTTTTTCCTCCTACCTTTCCACCCTCATACTTGTACAATGATAAATTCAATATTGCAAGCGATATGAATTACTCGAATTATTATTGGGAAATAAACCTTCTGATTGATGATCGTTCGTATATCTTCTATTTTATGAAGGGAAGTGTGTCACAGCATCACGCGCGATTGGCTGGACGAAATATGGCGAAAGTATGCATACAAATTGGTATTAATCTGTAGATAGGTGTACAGAATTTTTTTGCGAAAGTCGCGTTAGAAAAGCTGTAATCAATCTTTTAAGTTGCGATAACGTCACACGCAGTTAATAAGCGTTCCGTTGGGATTCCTGAACTCTGTTATATATACCGGAACGCTTATGGTGTCAATAAACCGAACAAGCATGTTAGAAAGAGACAGATACTGTAGCGGCATGACTATCCTTGTCTAACAGTAGGATAATTGTGATGTTTATTTATCGTCAAGCTTTGCATTTTCACATTAAAATTCCATTCAAATTATAAAATATAAACATTTATAAAAAGAGATAATACTCATGATAAAGAAAATAATTTTTCTTTATACACACTACGAAAATGCATTCTACTGTTTCATAGTGTGTATAAAGAAAAATATCTTACAATACAGGAGGCGAAGTGAATATTTTTTGTCTTGTACAATTGGCTTCACTCACCTTCGGCTCGTTCCGCCAACATTCGCACTCGATAAAAAAACATCACTTTCGCCTCCTGTATAGTAATATACTCTTGTAATTGATAGAAAATACATCGTAAAATGATCCCGAATTAGTTTTTTGCGATTTACTTGAAACTCCTTATAATAGGGATAGTCACTTTTACCGCGGGAGGGCTCAATTTTTTAAATGATAATCATGGAAATAGGCATCCCACAAGGTTGGGATTTTTTGAGATAAGTAGGACGTAATTACAATTTAGAAGCGAAAAAAAGTATGATAAATGTACGAATTTTCGATTTTGAATGGGGTAATCTCCCATAAAAACATAAAACTTTGGTTACATTTTTGTTAATTTCGTCATCTTATAAGATTACTAAACTTAAATTTATATTTTTTTATAAAACATGGGGACTGTACCTCCGAAATTTTTTACAAAATGGCGGCTCAAATTTTTCAAACCCCCATTACTTGTTGAAAAATGGCTCAAAATTTTTCAGGGTTCCCCACTTCCCCTTACCCTCTAGAATCAATCTAAAAAACACATAATTTTTATCTACCTACAATCGGCAAAAAACTAGAAAATAAACTTAGAAAAATACATTGCGCCAGGGATCCAAAATTTTTGTTAAGAGTATTAATTTTCTCATCATTGGTGACCGTAGGTTTTATCAAAATCCATTCCGGGGCCCAAAACCTTTATTTATCCTGCTATACTCTTTAAACCAAATGAAAGAAATTCAATTTGTAGAAGTTTTAATAATTATATAGATTAGTATGTTTTTACGATGCTGAAAAGTAATCTCATTTTTTTTGTACGTATCGATTCAACATTTTCTGTGGCTATTATCTATAGTCAAAATTTCAAAGAGGTCATAAAGTTATGTAATAATATGTCAATTTGTGGGTTTTTGAGGATAGTAAAATTTAAAAAAGTAAATATCATGTGATGTATCAACTGTTACGTTCTTGTGATAATAAATACGAATATGAAGGTTTTTTCCATAAGTCTTGTAATAACGTCCCTTGACATTCTGAAATTGATCAATTTTAGTAAAAAGTTACCAAGCAATGTCAGGAATTCTTCCCAGTTTTTTATTTTTATTGTTATTATTTTTTTTTACAATTGACCTTAAAGTCTAAAAAAAAGGGATTTTCACAAGACATTGAAAGAATGTATTTCCGAACATAATTAAATAACTTCAAAAAAAAAGTTGGAACGGAGTGAATTGTATAATGATTAAGTTATTAAAAAATATATATTATACACACAAACAAGATGCATAAGTTTTTTTGTCATTGCAGGTCTGAAAGAACTTAACGAAAATACGCTGTAAAATATTAACATGCGTATTTTAACATAAGAAAATGTTCGAGAATTTTTGAGAAAATGTTCATAAATGACTATTAATATAATCTATTATTCTTGAAAGTTTCAAAAATTTGAGTGAAAATAGTCAAAATAAGCGATTTTTAACAAAAAATCATAGTAAATAAATATAACGTCCAACGGTACATTTATCATTAAGCTATAAAATAACGCCTTCTAAAAATTATTCTACCACTAATACAACAGTCATCAGGGACGATTTTTCATGCAATTTCTTTGTTCAACTTAAATTTCTGTGCAAAACGGGTACAAATGAACAAGAAGGGAACAACCAGTTTGATTTGAAAAATAAAGGTTGGCAGCATTGCCTACGAACGCGTTTGAAAATCAGTGAAGGAGAATGCACAAGGAGGAACAAATAATATAGGGTGTCATTTATCTCCAGTGCCAACGCTAATAAGCGTTTCCTATACTTCATTCACGCTTCTCTATTGGGATCCTTCAGCGAAAGAGTCGGTACCTGGTGGTAAAACGATGAACTACTGAAAACGGGGATTTCAATTGGGATCCTTCAGAGCAGTGGCGCGCTAGTGTCGTGTTTATATATAACTGCTGTTATCAGTTCTGAAAACGGGGAATTTTTGCCACCAGTTGTGGACTCACATAGTGAAATGTTTAAATTAATTGAAAATAAATCGAATAAATGAAATGAATGAATTGTGTTTGGTTAATTTAATACTTATCTATCATTTTGGTTTATAGATGAGATTCTTTCGCATGGTATTTAATGATATTCGCGATAATTGTATCACTAGTCATTAGTAAGTACATGAAAAATAATCATTTATTTCATGACAGTAACACTGGAATTCAATTTATCTTTACAATTGAACAAAAAACAATTATTTCTATTCAAAATAATTCAATTCAGTACCAGAATTATTAATTCATTGCCAATAATGATACTTTATCAATTATTGGGATCCTTCAGCGAAAGAGTCGGTACCTGGTGGTAAAACGATGAACTACTGAAAATGGGGATTTCAATAATTGATAAAGTATCATTATTGGCAATGAATTAATAATTGTGGTACTAAATTGAATTATTTTGAATAGAATTGTTTTTTGTTCAATGGTAAAGATAAATTGAATTCTAGTGTTATTGTTACGAAATAAATGATTATTTTTCATGCACTTACCAATGACTAGTGATACAATTATCGCGAATATCATAAATACCATGCGAAAGAATATGAGTCCACAACTGGCGGCAAAAATTCCCCATTTTCAGAACTGATAATACCATTTACATGTAAACACGACACTAGCGCGCCACTGCTCTGAAGGGTCCCAATACCTACTTGAAGTAATAATTTCTGATCCATACAAAACAGTCCATGAATTTCCCCTATTTTAATTTCCCTTTTCGCGCCTTATGCTTTTCCCCTATTGTTTCAACTTCCCCTATGATGCCTTTTCGAAAATTTTACAAACTTCACGCAAGGCTACAGAAGGACCTAATATATCAAATGAGCTGAAATTTGGTGGATGCATTGCGAGTGTACTGTAGAATATTCCTTTATCCATTTCATTTCACTTTCGCAATTTTTAGCGCCCCTTTAAGGGATGAGAAGGGGTAAAAAGGGGCCAAATTGGACCAAACTCTTACATAATTCCCTATTTCACTTCATACAGATGAAGCATACAAAATTTCACGTCTCTGTCTTCATTAGCAGTGGAGAAAACCCGGTGAACTCAAATCAAATCATTGTTGACCTAAAAACGGGTATCATTCGCTTAGTTGCGAAGCTAATAACTCGACGCATTTTTGTCGTAGAACAATTAATCTATAGCTTGTTTTGAAGCTCTCACGAAATGTTTAAAATAAATAATAAATATATCCATTACAACCCATAGTTTTTGTAAAAGATTACATCAACGCTATAGAGGAAAGCCTGTTTACAGAATATAAGCAGTGGGCCATTTGCTCGTGTAGACGGGCATTTTCGTTCGTTTCTATGGCAACTTAGTTGTGTTTTGAACTTGACTCGCAGAACGACCATTGCGTAGGGGAAGTAGAGACTGGTATAGCGCACTTAATGTAGGTTTACGACTGTTAACACCCTTGGTTATGAGGTAGAAGATCCACCTCTCTCCACAGCATAGCATGGCAACCTCCTCTACTGACTTATTTTGGAGGCGAAGCTCCTCACGGCCCCCAAAGAGCTTCACAAACCTCACAGCAATACCGACGTACATACCAAAGTCCGCCGCCACACAGTGGGTCAAAGAGCAGAACCCTTAAACTTGGGTTAGAATGGATTCAAAATGACGGATGGTCAAAACTGAAGGAAGGCATGAGAAGCCTTTGGAAGCACAAATTCGATAAATATGAGCTGATATGATTACTTAGGGGCGGTCATTAATTATGTGAGGCGTTCAAGGGGGGAGTGGGTCAAGTCGAACCACATTTAATCTTGCTTTGAAAAGAGAGGGAGTCTCGACAATTATCACGTAATTTTTTCCCCACAAGAAACGGAGTAAAACTGCATTAAATTAATTAAAAGATGTTTTCTTTTTATTTTGCGATCAGTAAATTATGTTTTGATTCTTTGTAATTCAGTATTTATTCTGGAGTTGTCAATGTTGTTTTGCCCAAGGGCGGGCAGGTGTGGCTAGTTATACATAGATTAAAAAATATTGATGCCAGCAGAATAACTCATACTTTGCATTAACTTCAATTACAGATTGGTGGATAATACTCGAGTATGCTGCGTAATGACCAATAGAACAAAATCATGCAACCATCAAAGGAGTCAAACTTATTTCTGCGAAAAGCATACTATCGATGCTCATAATGCTACTCATAATGTAGGGTTGTATATTGTCGCGGCGATTTTTTCAAGTATAATAATCGCTATTGTTGCCATCATTTTTACATTTAATGTCTGCAATGTCAAAGAGTTATGTTCTTGACGATGTTACTCAGCTCCCTCATATCAAGGTGCTGATCAATTATTAGGTTATCATTTGTAATAGTAATTTCAAGCATATGTGTGATACCTATGAAGATATATATGAAGCTTTTATCAAAATTTATCAACCTTTTTTTTCCTATGTGCACCCGCTATTCAAAACAATTTTATGACTTTACCTTTGCAAATGTTCAACGTTTTTAATGAAATTCACAACCTTTTTTTTTCCTTTGTATACCTGCTAATATCCTTTGTATACATTTTACAGCTGCTATTCAAAACAAGGATGCGTGCGCATCTCAAAACCGATTTCATTTTGATTTTAATATATAGAGAGAAAAGAGATTAGCGTAAATTTTGTTTTAGAAAAAACCGAAACTGCGAGAAATGAATGAATTGTAGTTTATTGCGCTCCGCTCATGCTTGATCTCAAATTTTCAGTGTTCCGCTCGTGCTCAGAGTGCTCACATGTCACACGCTCCGCTTATTCTTATTTTTAGCTGAAACGTTTAATAAAGCCATAATTAATTCAATATTCGATGATGATTTTGATGAAAAAAAAGCTGTAGCGAATTTTATTCATGTTTTTCTTCATTTTTAATGAGTAAAATTTGTGATTTTATTGGCTTTCACATATAACGAAGTTAGTTTTATCGCTCAGCATGAAATTATGCGATCTGCTTACACTCACTTATGAAATTTTAAATTTGCCCTCGGGCTTTCTTTCATGCTCATAAGAAACTCATTAAGCAATAACTAAGTGAGCGCTCATGAGTGCTGAGCGGCCCAACTTTTTTTCTATCAATTAAAATAAATATTCAAATGAATTAAGGTATGTAGGAAGGTTCAAACTTTATTTCTGTACAATAATTTTATTTGTCATAATATTAGATTTGATTTCATTATTTAAATAAAGAATTTTAATTGATGGGAATGAAAAAAATAAAATAATTAATATTGGGATAAATGTTCAAATAATTTCAATTAAATTATTTTCAATTCATATTTTATTAAAGATTCATTAGCGTAGCTGAATTAGGAGATAAGTTATAAGTGTACAACAAAAAGTGTGGCATATATCCCTTAATTACCTTATGTATAGTTTTGTTATATTAGTTACAATAATGAGATTAAAATGTGTTGAGTTTTTGTTTTTGTTTTATCAATAAAAGGCATTAGGAGGATAAGAATGGCGAATCAGGCTCAGAGCACAATTTCGATGAAACTTGAATGGTTGGTATAGGTACCCTTCAGAAATTTTCATGGTCAAAGTTTTAGACCCCCGCCCTGCTCATTTTTGAGAAATTAATTTTTAATTGAAAAATTAATTTGAATCTGAAAGTTGAAACCGGTCCCAAAAGTGTATGTATCCCTACTTCGAAAATTACCGGTCTGCCAATACCCAGCTGCTGCTTTCAAGCACTGCGGAAGCTCAAAAGTTCACAATTTTTGTGGACTTCCGGCCGAAAATACTGAAAGTTGAAATTGGCGTCAAATTGCAGGATTTTTTGCGCTGAATCCGAATATGCCGGTCTGCCAGCCCTAAAGTGCTGCCAAAGGCTCGGCAGAGGGGGTCAAAGGGGGAGAGAACTTGAAAAAATCGCGTATTTTTTGATGAAATTCGCATAAAAATTGCATAATATAGTTTAAGTGCGTTTAATAAATGCTTTCAAGAATAAAAATAACTTCTTAATTTTAAATTTTCACAAAATTTCACATTTGGTTCACATTTGACGGGTGGGGGTGGAGCGTAGAAAAACATTTATAAACTCATGTAAATAGACATGCGATACATCGAAATTTATGTTTTTTAGGTCGTAAAATTCAATTATGACAATATTTTTCACATTGAGGGTGAAGCGGTGATTCCTATAATGCAATTTGTGAGATTTGTTTTTTTTTCGAGTACCAATTTGTGTTATCTCAACCTTCTATTGGCAATTCGCAAAAATAGGTATCACCCCTTCACCCTCAATGTGAAAAATATAGTACTTTTTAAAATTTTTTTATTTATCTCAATATGAAGGTTCTCTCAAAATTTAAGAGGGGATGGAGAGCATAAAAATTTCTCAAAATCTTTGTTATTGATCTCATATGAAAAAGTGAGTCACCGACAACGACATATCTAAATTTCAGTCTCCTAAGTGCGTTTGGAGATAAGTTAGCGCAAAGAAAGGCTTTTTGAGGAAATTTTGAGTCATGAAATTTTTTTGATGAAATCATATCTCCTCACCAATTCGACTTAAAAAATCAAACTTCGTATGTGAAGTGAGTAAGGGGTCAGAATATTACCCCTCAAATTTGTGACAATATAGATCCAAAATGAAGGTTTGCCAAAATTTGAGGAAGGCTTGAGGATTCTCAAATTATTCAAATTTGATAAATGTGGACTCATATGATCACAAGTAATGAGAATTATGCTGCATGCTTGTTTCAGCTTCACATGTGACTTCGGAGGAGAAAAGGAGTTACTGTCTTCAAAATGAGGTGGCGGGGTTGACAAAAAAGTCTAAAATATTTGATGTGGTGTCATATGATCAAGTGAACCAAACTTACTGAGATATCTCACTTTTAACATCATAAGTTAATATCGCGAGGAATCAGTGCCACAATGGTAACTGGAGCGGAAATTAAGCTAAGAAATTTCAGAAATCTCGTATATCTCCTCACCAAATTGACCTAGGGAGTGAAAATTTGTAAGTGCGATTAGTTGGGGACCAGAATATTAGCTCTTGAGTTTGAGTCAAAATTGATCAAAAATGGATCCAAAATTGCATATGGCCAAAATCTGAGGTAAGCTTAAGAAGTCTTAAACAGCTAAAATTTGAAAAAACCGGGCTTTTTTGATTCTCGAAGACAAAGTACTACATGTCTCACATTGAACTTTTCGACGTTCTCAAGAGGTATAATATGGACGTTTTGGACTAGATAATGGATGTGACCTGTGTGCTTGAAAACTTCATTTGATAAAATTAAAAACTCAGCTCCAGTAATAAGGTATAGCTGTTTACATTTTTTTAAACTGAGTTTTTAACTTGAAAACGATAGCTATTACAGCCTATCTGATTTGGCAAGGGGGTCGGAGCAAGGTGCGGTCTTCAAATCTTTGCATTTCAGACCATTTTGTGACCATCTGGCAAATGGCCAACTTTTTGGTATAGGTAATTAACTAATTATATACTTCCCTCCCACCCGTAGCGCGGACAAGTACCAATGAAATTTACACAAAACTTGCTGAGACACTCTTCATAAAAATTCGACTAAAGTACTTTTTTGTTTTTTCGATAAAATTCAAAATGGCGGATTACTTAAATTTTGAGGGAGGCTGGAGAAAGAGTAAACAGCCCAAATTTTTCGTTTTTGATCTCACATAAAAAAGTGAGTCACGGACACTAACATATCTAAATTTGAGCTTCCTAAGTGTACTTTGAGGAGAATTAGAGCACAAAACGGCTTTTTGAGGAAGTTTTGAGCCATGAAAGGGCATGATGGGATAAGATAGTCGAAAAAACCCCCGAGAGCTTTTCGAACGGTTCCTACGGCAAAAGGTGAGCCACATCGAAAAAAAATTTTGACAAAAATTTCAGGCTCCAGTTGCGCCTGTTTTCGGAGATATAGGCAAAAACAAGTTTTTCGATTAAAATTTTTTTTCTCGCCTTATTATAAAGGTGGAAAGTTGAAATTTTATTTATAGTATCTTGACAATAAAAGGGTTTTTCAGTAATTTTTTCAATTTTTTTCGATCAATTTTAAAAGAGTTATGCAATTTTTAAAATTTCAAACCTCAATTTGTATGGCAAGTTTTCGAGGTGCTGGCTACAGATGCACACGCCCTTGACCGCCAAGTACACATGATTTGTAAGTATTATTATGTTGTTTTCTAATGACTTCGGATTTTTGAGGGTTGGTAATTTTTGTAATTTCGTATGTTTAAAAACTTTTTAACGATTTCTAAAAAGTTGTTTGGCATTACTATGATGTAAATAATCAAAAAAAAAAAAAAAAAACTCGAAACAAAAAATATTAAAAATCCAATTTTATATATTCATTAGATTTTAATTTTTGAAATGTTTGCGATGAAGCAAAACAAAACACTGAATATAAACACTACAAGTGCTTGAGTAACATTTTCAAACTATGTTTCTACAGTTATCGCGCAAAATATCATCATCATCTACTTTTTCCCCTAATATCTTTGAAAACTTATTTGCATCTTTTTCAGAATTGATAGATTTTAAATGCCGCTATTTTTTTAAAAATAAATTACATCTAATACACTTTTCATTATGCGACATTTTCGAAATTAATTATTAGAATTTAGAATTTTCACAATATATAAAAGTCAAAAAATTTTGGTTAGTGTTCTTATAGTGAAGGGGTTAACATAGCAATTATAATATTACATGCAAACAGTATGATATGTTACAATTGTTTTGCAAACTGAAGTGGTCTTCCTCGTTATCATAATAAGGAGGAGAAAAATATTAATAAGAATATAATTATTTTTATTATAATTTTTTAATATTTGTTATTTTTATGGTGAAAGAATTTTTTTCTTCAAATAAACAGACGAAATAGGCCTATTGATTGATTTGATCATTTGTAGGAGTTCACTTAAAGTAAACCAAAAAGGAAAAAATATAAGCCTAAGTAATGTTTTAAGCGCGAGAAGATCAGTTAAGCTGTTATGCACCGTTAAGGCGGCGACGCAACGTCGTGTAACGTTCGTTCGGCCTACAGCGCGCATAGTACCAAACCGCTTGGTGTATAGCGCGCTGCAAAAGTTTTTATTTTTTTTGACTATGTTGCACCACTCCAAAAATTCTGAAATTTTTATGTATGTTTGGTGGTAAAAGATACATTTTATGGAATTTTTTCATATTGCACCTCGAAAACTTGCCATAGAAATTGAGGTTTGAAATTTTAAAAATTGCATAACTCTTTTAAAATTGATCGAAAAAAATTGAAAAAATTACTGAAAAACCCTTTTATTGTCAAGATACTATAAATAAAATTTCAACTTTCCACCTTCATAATAAGGCGAGAAAAAAAATTTTAATCGAAAAACTTGTTTTTGCCTATATCTCCGAAAATAGGCGCAACTGGAGCCTGAAATTTTTGTCAAAATTTTTTTTCGATGTGGCTCACCTTCTGCCCTAGGAACCGTTCGAAAAGCTCTCGGGGGCATTTCCGACTATCTTATCCCATCATGCCCTTTCTTGAATCTTTTATATCTTTTCACCAAACCAACTTAAAAAAGTCAAACTTTGTTAGTGGGATTAGTTGGTGAGCAGAATATAAGCTCTTCAATTTGGATCAGAATGGATTCAAAATGGCGGATTGGTAAAATTTGAATAGAGCTTGAGGAGTCTCAAATTAGTAAAAATGTAGTTGATATAAACTCATATGATTATTGATGATAAGAAGTATACAATACTTCTAATTCACTTCCATAAGAGCCCGAAATTTTTTTATTGGGGTGTCATATGATAAAATGAGCACTAACCTATTTTCATTTTAGCTTCATAAATGAATTTAGAGAGGAATTAGCTTTTGGAGGGGAAATTGCTGCAGTAAATTTCAAGAATTTGCTATATCTCGTCCCTAAATCGACCTACAATGGTAAAACTTCGTATGTAGGGTTAGCTGATAACCAAAATAGGACTTCTTCAATTTGTGTCAAAAGGATCCAAAATGGCGGATCTTAACAATATGAAGATAATTTGAGGAGCCTCAAGTACTTGTAATTTGAGAAATATCACACATCGAATGCAACAGTGACATAACTCAAAAAACAATTTTTTAAGTTGAACATTCTGAGGGAACGATTTCGTAGTCTATTTTCAAATTTCAAGTGGTATAGGGATGAATATGTAATTAACTAATTATGTAGGCTTATTATAACTTAGGCGAATTCGGATGCAATATTATACCATTTGAAACGTGAAAACTGTCTCCAAAATTGTCCTTGAAAAACGTCCAACTCAAAAAATTGTTTTTTGAGTTATGTCACTGTTGCATTCAGAGTGTAATATGTGTTCATATGACTACTGCATGGTAACAAATACTACATTCGTTTTAAGTTAAACTTCTCAAGTGGTTTTGGAAGGATTTTTAGACCTTGTATGGGACGTGGTCTGCAGACATGAAGAGGTTAGCAATGCTATTTGTAAATCTGAACAAGCCCCAGTTCAAAACTCAGTTCCAGTAATACGGCATGACTGCATACCTTTTTTCTAAATCTGTATTGAATGATGAAATGAACTTTTCAAACTTGATCGTTGCTTAGGTATACCTTCGACCATATACTATGGACTGCTAATTCAAATGGTAGAAATTGAATCCAACAACAACAGTAGTTAGATGCGCTGACGCATGCGTAGTTTCAGTTTCCTTATCAACTTATACAGTTATGATTCACTGAAATAATTATTAATATACTTTCTTTAACGTAATTTTAATTATTGAGTAGTATTAATGAAATTAAATCAGTAGTTGATGTTGATTTAACATTCTTATCATTGAAAATTGTCATTTTCATTCCTGAAATATCACTACGCATGCGCGAGCTCATCTATGATGTTGTTATTGTTTGCTTCACTTTTGTGTTCGTTTCTGTACGAACATTAGCAGTCCATAGTATATGGTCGAAGGGGTATACACATTTTTTATGCCCCTTCAGCAAATAGGATAGTCAAACTATCATACAAAAGTGTAGAGTGAACTACCGTAAATGTGATACGGAGGAGGTTCCATTAAGGTTACACCCTACAGCGCGTAGTGTTATTCTACCATGGAGAATAACATACCTACTACTGTTCGGTATTTATAGCGTCATTGGTAAAACGCAGCTAAACGATATTATATTTACAAACTTCTCTATTCATACAGGCAATGTGACACCAAAAAAGACAAAGTATACGAGCGTAGGTATAATTACTGTATCGAATGCATGTAACATAACATGTGCCTCGCTACCTAGTCACTAATAGGAAACAAATGACTCGAATTTCAAGTAGGTGGGTGATGGAACAGCTGACTATTTTACAACTGCTTATAGCACACCACTTCCTATCATCGTTTCGAATAAAATAAGGTTACGCCGACTATAACGATCCACAAGTAAACCAGAAACGATGTCGATGTTAACCTTGGCAGACGCCGAAAAATCGCTTGACGTGAGGCGCCATAAAAAAAAGTGGGGTGACGGTATCGATCATTCGCCAGAAAAATTCAGTGTTCACGCGTTCGCCACTATATCGCGCCAATTCTTTCGAAAGGAAATCGTGAAAATAAAGTAAATTGTTATTTCACTGACTCGGCTTATCTTGTTTATATTAAAATTACTTATTGAAGAAATAAAAATAAATACAGTAGGGGTTTGTTTTGGAACAATTATATTTCTTCGCATATTTTTTTGATGTGTGCACTGTGCGTTGCATCAATTACATGATTCACTTGATTAAACGGTGAGTTTGGACAATTGATAATTTTTTACTCAAGATGGTACATTCTGTTCTTTTTTTTTTTTTCAGCACATAAAAATTTCTTTATTCACATGCTTCTTATGCTTAGTATTTTGCTAATTTGCATTGCGATATCAACATTAAGTAAACAAAATAATAATTATGAGAATAGCGGTCAAGTGTAACCGTCATGATACCGGCTGACCGACGCCTTCCTAGCAACGGTGTTATAGTTAATCATGTAAATCAGTTTTCACAACATTATCTTGGTCATTTATAGCATTAAGTTCATCAAGTTATCTACATATTTGGATTTTAGTTGATATACAAACATGGTACAGCAAAATATTCATATATTGGTTACATAAACACAATCTAATGGATAGATACTGAATGAATCGTACCTAATACTTATTTGAAAAATGAGCAGTTTTTCATAATATAGTTCATTTTACAACAATATGACATAATTTGAGACGACGGACTTATTTATAAATTTATTACTAAGTGCTTCGTTTCATTAAGGTCATGTGTCGAGGTTTCTCTTATTCGTAATTTCTCGCACCAATATTATGCCCACTATATAACTACTACAATATCACCTATGTGTTCAAATGAGAATGTGCTCGAGCTTTATTCATTAACTCGTGTGCTCGTATCGATTTTCAATCGGTACTAATTTGGTAAAGTGAGTGAATGATACAGTTACTCATATGTTTTTGCATTCATTTTTTAGAGGTAAACTTGTTCAACAACTAAAAGTACAGCAGCCGTCCAAACACGTATCAACTTCATGAATTATGATGGATAATTATCTCAAATTTTGTTTTCTGCTTGGAATCATTTACCATCAACTTGATCAATTTACATGTGAAAATCAGATGAATGATGGGCTTCGTCAGGGTAGGCAACACCTTATTGATTTATTTACTTGTTAAAGTTAATTACGTATTACTTAATTTTCAAAATAATTTTAAAAAAATCCAAGTGACAAAAAATCAAAAACAAGTTGGCTCAACATCCCAATATTCCACACGTTAGCGAGTTGAGAAAATATTTCCAATTCTAACTTATAACGAAAATTTTTTCAAAAAAGATGTTTAATGCTTGAAAATTTTTTGCTTTTTTTTGCCGTTCTAAATAAAAAATTACTGATTATTTTCCTATCCTTCATTTTTAACGTTACAATGATGCCTAAATTGGTATATTCACAGTAAGTAGGTATATACACGTAGGTATAGCTTTAATCGCGTAAAATGCTTATTTTAATAATTATTTTTATTATTGTTTTTTTTAAATCATTTATCAAATTAAGGTGAAACAATAGCTACTCAAAATATTTCAGCTATCCAAGTCAATAAATTTACCCCTTTTACCTTAGATCAGATGTTTGAGAATTTTATGATTTTTTATCAAGTCCTCAGAAAATTCTTTTTGGACAAATTAAAATATCTGATATTCAAGAATTCTAAAAAAGTTTTTATTCTCTTTAAAAATGCGGCTTAGCTCACATTTTTTTAAAAACGCCATTGTTTCGGATGATATGCAATCTGTTATTATTCTCACATCATGTCTTTCTAAAGCTACAAGGGAAACATTTTGAGAATCGCTATAAGTGAAAAATTGTGCAAATACATCATTCGTGTTGTAAAGAGCTAAAATTGAATCTATACCATGAATTCGACTGGTGTATCATCCTTCAAACTGTGCTATCTCCTTTCTTGTCACCAACATTCCTATCCGCATCCAACTTACAATCTCTCTTCAAAACTGTGCCCTAGCTCATCTTATGCTTACTCAGTCGTGTAGAAGTCGTTATTTCAAGACTTTGAATTTGACACTCAACGTGCACTCATAGATGTTAAATTCTTAAACTTGTTATGTTACGTAATGGGAAGGTACCTATTTGTACTTTCTGCATTACGTAGTACAACGCGTATTCCCTTTTTTTGGCAAAACAAAAATAAATCGTCGGGCCCACAAATCGTGGTATTTTTGGCCAACATATAAAATCTTAAATAGGTAATTAAAATTCCGCCGCTAAAGAAATTTTTTATTTGGGGTAATAAAACCTAAAATGGACATCCGGTGCATTAGTCAAAAAAGTCGCGTTCGCGTTCGTGATGTTGTCGCTAAATTAACAATTAAGTTGTAAATCTATCGGGCCTTTCTGGTAACGCGTTCCGTGCAAAAAATTCATCTTTGAACCGGCGCACCATTCAGGAAAAAACGCGGTTCAAAGGAAAAAACTAGTCGCGACCGTTTACGCCTACGTCCGAGGGTGAATCCGGTTTCGACGATTTTGATTGGCCTTAAACTTTAAAAAGAAATTTCTTTCTCCATTCCGGTTGGTTATTCAAAATTGGGGATGAGAAATTGAATATGCACTAGCGAGTGCTAAGATTGAAAAATCTAATTGCTGTGCGTATTATCACAGCAAACTAAACCTGTGGCCGAAAAGGGCCAGGGGAGCTGAGCCATCTCTAGATAATGTTGAGCTCCTAATAACATTTCGTATTCACTACAAAAGTGCTAACCAATAATAACAAAAATCGAAACCCCCTATAAAATATGGTCAACCGCCTTTGAAATGACCAGGGACGTACCGAAAGGGGGGAGGGGGGAGCTTCCCCCTTGGCTTTTGGAAAGTTGGTAAATTTGGAGTTTTAGTGTAAAGTTGGTAAACTTGACCACTTGCGCAGCTATTTTTAAATGTTTTGAAGACTAACAAGACTGTGACATACATCGTATTTAACATTTTATTTTCGTGGAGCAAAAAAAAAAAAAAAAAAAAGATCAACAGTTGGTAAAATTTCATGATATTAGTTGGCAATTTTTGGTTTTCTCCCCCCCCCCCCGCCCTGAAGAATGTCCTCGGTACGCCCCTGGAAATGACAGGTTATGTATGAGAGACTGTGAGAGTTATGTTAAACTCTGTTAACCATTGGATATATCTATCCTCGGTTAATGGAACTAACTATTGTTTACAAGTTGAAGCAAATTCGATGGAATTGACTCAAATATGTACCTATGAAAAATAGGGTTAACATCGATCAAAAGATGGCCACTTCTTGTAGTACCACCGAAGACGAATTTTTATTGTGTACTAATCATGTAAGCCAATCAAACGACGAAACTGATGAAGAAGACGATCTGCTTCTCATCAAGAAATGCTAAAAGCAATTGAAGTTCTATCAAATGACGTTCAGTACTACAGCGAAACACTCGATCTTCATAACGACTATGTTAAATTTATACATCAAACACTCGAAAAAAATAAGAACCAAAAAAAAGACGACTTTTTCAAAAAAAAAAAAAAAAAATGATATTACTTATGTGTGGTATTACTCATTACATCAATTGTTTACCTTATTGATGTGATGCATACTTACTACATATTATAATGTTTTACTAAATCATTTTTTCACATTTTTTGATTCCATTGGTTATTAGAATATTTCACTTTATAGAATTAAGATATACGTCGTCCCAACTCCATCCTAATAAAAGCAGAACCTACTGTACTTGATCTTCTTCACTGCCTGAAATCTTTTCTAACAACCTTTTGAAATTGCTGTGAAATTTCAACCTTTGGAATGCCAGTTCCTCTCTAAAATGTATTCAGTTGAAAAAGTTATTTCATCTAATAAGTATTGATAAGAAAAAAAAGATCTCTAATAAGTCTATTCGAAAAATTAAAAATAACCTATAAAAATATCACTATTCTAGATAACTGCGGAGTAAGTTTATATCAATGTAAGAATGGCGCGTGTATTAGGGAATCACTAATATGCGATAGAAACCGTGACTGTCAAGAAGGAGAAGATGAAGAAGGCTGCAGTAAGTCTAAACTGAAATTTCAAGTTTTACTTATGATAGCTAACAGTGTAAGATCGCATACTAGGATTCTGCTCGTCACTCATATACAAAAATTTTCTTCAGTTTTCGCAGGCAAAAATTCCACTTTTTGTGCAAAAGCCGATAATCGATGTAGCTGTGATATAAGCTCTACATTGCTCCAATTGAATTGCACAGAAACAGAACTCGTTTCTTTTCCCAGATTTATCAATAGGGAATCGATGTATAGAATGTAAGTTTCTTCTATACTAAAATTTACCATTTTAACTTATATATACTATATGATGTACCTTAAAATCATCCCTTTCGTCTTCTTTTTATAGTACTTTAAAAGGAAACAAAATACCGATATTAACACCCGGGATGTTCAAGGATTTAGGAAGATTAGACGACCTCGTGTTGGAGCGTAACGAAATCGTTACGATAGAAAAAAATGCGTTTATAGGACTGGGATATGATAGGAATTTAGGAAGAGCAAATTCACTACATTTGTGAGTATTCTTCGACATGACTCATTATAAACTTTCAATTTGTCACTTTGACATCATAGGTACCTAGTAAATGAGTAATATTATTCTCTTACGATAAACATATTATTATATCAAGATATATTTGATATCTAGTGATTTACAATCTACATAAAATATCATTGTGTACCTATTATGATATTTAAATTCAGTTTTAATGAATTGAAGGAATCAGTTAAATTTTAAAACTATGTCAAGCTGTAATTCTAATGTACTATTGATACTGATAGGTATGTATGTAATATCATATTGCTGTAGAATTTCATTTTGGTTTATTTATTTTTCAATAGAGATCTACGAGAAAATAATATCACTCAGTTAACATCGAGAATGTTCGAGCCTTTGGGGATTCTTAATGCATTTATCATTTAAAAAAAATCAAATAAGCATCATTGAAAATGAAGCATTTTCCAATCTTACCATTGAATTTCTGTGAGTATTTGTGAATATTTATGTATTATTATTTACCTACTGGTAATAAGCAGAGTTCCTTATGTACAGATATGATAATAAAAAAGCCAAAATTTTTCAATTCTTTCTTCAAAAATTCAAATTTTGTTCAACGTGCCTAAAATAAATATACCTTGGAATACAATATTTCTAATTTATGTGGTAGATAGAGAGACCAAAATATGGTCTTTGCTATTAATTGCATACCGAGTGTTGAGATTTAGATTTGAATAATGTATAAATTATGTAACCATAAAATAAATTCAATAGATTTTAAAACAGTTTTTTAACAATTTTGAAGTTCATTTTCAACTTCTTTTGCTGTGCTATGTACATAGTTACCAACCTACCTACCTATATCCAGTTATAGTTGTTCTATCTATTGAAAAACGTCCCAACTTTCAAGAAATATGTACTTAGTATCTACTAGCTGTATTATATATTTCCAAGTGATGAACTATGTATAAATCTTGAAGTAATGCGCAATTAAGTATTTGAAAAGTGACGAAAAGTTCATGATTCAGCATATATTAAGTATATAGTTACTTTGAGTATATAACACACTTTCTTTAAGTTTCTGTTTTAATTAATGTAAACGTTTCTAACGATTGTTAATTTATCACAGAGATTTAAGCGGCAATAAATTAACGAAATTAACACCAGGAATGTTCAGTGGTGTGAAAAAAATTTCAAAAATTGATATAAGTCAAAACGAAATTAGCACCATCGAAAATAACGCATTTTACGGTCTAGATGACTTGCAATACCTGTGAGTAAAATTCCAATATTTATAAACCTATAGATGACCAATGTGTAAAGTATAATTGAAACGAACTTTCTTACGAATTTGTTAGAAATATAAGTGGAAACAGAATTACGAAATTAACTCCAGGAATGTTTGAGGGATTGGGTAGTGTCCGTGAGCTATATTTGCAAGATAATGAAATCGATACTATCGAAAATAACACATTTAATATCTTCGGTGTACTTTATACGTTGTGAGTATACTAAGCAATAATCATTACTCCAACTCTAAGACTACATATTCTACAGTACTATTTGTTACAGAGATCTTCGTCGTAATAAATTATCAACGGTGAAAATAGGCATGTTTAATTCACCAAAAGGTCTCATAAATGCTATTGATTTGAGTTATAACGGAATCAATACGATTGAAAATTACACATTTAATGGCACCAATGCTCCCGCAGGTTTAAGCGTCTTGTAAGTATGTTATATTAATGCACGCATCCTGTACTTGAAGCATACATATCTATATGTATATTCAGTAGGTACCTATGGCAACTAAAGACCCAATAAACATACCTTATATCATTATAGGAATATTAGTTGCAATTTGATCTTGGAAATGATGGAATTGGTTCGCAAGATTTAAAAAATAATTTGTTGTTGTTTTTTGTTTATTTAAAGTCGTATTGAACCTAAAAATAATTTAAACTTTTAAATTGTGATTTGATTGAAAAAAACAAGCTAGTAAAGAAACTCCGACTTGTTTCGGATCATTCCCTCCGGATAAAATTTTCATTTTAAAAACTTACAACTTATTTCAACAAAGCATAAAATGAAATTTGAGCGTTGAAATTTGCATGAGGTCAATTAAAATTATTTAAGCAACTACTGTTCCTTCATCATTTCCAATCTTCGAAAAAAAGATGAATTACCTAGCTCGTTATTTATCTGCATAATTATGTTTACCATGTTTTACACACAGAGATCTGAGCCATAACAAGTTAACAGAAATAAAAGCTCATACATTTGGAAACAAGGCAACGCTCAAGCAATTAAAATTGTCAAACAACGAAATTTCACGCCTAGAGTCACCAGCATTAGAAAAATTAACAAATTTAGAATATTTGTGAGTACGTTTCCAGTTTGTTTCTCCCATTGGTGGTCATATCTGAAAATTCTATTTGTTTGCAGAGATCTGTCCAAAAATCCAATTCATGATGTAGATAAAGGCATATTCTACGATACTCCTCTCGATACTCTGTAAGTAATACTATAAAGAAATAAGTATACTTATACTCACCCTGCGAAGCAGCAAAAGCATCAAATTCCTTTTGATATGGAATTTTTTGGAGATCTGCGAAGTTATAAAATATGAAATCTGAAATCAAAATTTTTTATTCATTTTATTCAAGTACTATTTATTACGTTAATTATTATTTTAAAAATTACATAAAAACGCGAACTTGTAAACAATTTTTAAATTATCATATGATCATATGAAATGCAACGTTATTATTATGAAAAAACCATTCAGGCTGGGAGAATTATTCATTTTAAATCTAACAGATCAATGCATCATATAAGATCAACACAGCAGTTAACATATTAAAACTCTCTCTAAATCTAAGCGCCGGATCTTCGTATCAAAATGACATTTTTTCGGACTTAAAATTTTAATAACTAATAATAACTATTTTTCAAAATATATTCTTGACATTTATAATAAAATTTTCCATGATAATAGACTAAACAATAATGACTCCACTTCGAATAATAGAATTTCTGTGTCATTAATGTATGGTAAAAAATCCAGTGGTATAATTAAAAAACTTATTAAAAAATTGACAAATCCAATAAAATTCAATTTTTGGATAAATATTATAATACTTTAAATAAAAAATATTTTCCAAGACCAATGATGATTATCTATAGAAGAAAAAGTAATGTATGTAAAATTAATTGTTTGAATTGCGAAAAATTGTATATAGGTGAAACGACCCAATACCTATGCAAAAAAATCAATCATCGTAAAAATGATGCAAAAAATAAAAAAACAACTACGGCTATTTCTCAACACACTGTTGATTGTGATTATTCTTTTGATTTTAATAATGTAAAAATTCTGAATCGCGAAGTAGGGGCCTATAATAGATAAATTTTAGAAATAATCCATACAACGGAAATTGAAAATGATGTCAACTTTGACCCTCTGATGGCATACAAAAAGTAATTTAAATTAGAAAATAAGAAATTGTGCCGAGTGACTCAAGAAATTGGAATATAATATGTTATTGTGCTCGCAGAAATGGAGAATTTCATTACGAAAATATTGCATAATATCAAAATTGAATGGGTAGTATACGTAGGATAAAATAGAACAATTTTTGAAAATTTATAGTTCCTTCAATATTGAAGATAGGCAATTTGTCCTTCTAGTTTTTTTTTCGAGCAAATCGTTCGAATTACAACATTACATGGTTTTATTTTCAATTTTTGCGACCTAAAAAATCCAATTAATAATTTACATAAAAATTCAGAAGTAAATCTGCCCCTTCAAAAATTGATATATGCAACTAACACAGTGTGGCAACGTTCAACTATAAAGGGTGCACAGGGATTAGTAACCGGTTACGCCGGAGCGCAGCGAGGTTGTATTACCGGTGGGTGATGTTCACCCATGTGTGCCAACTAAGAGTTAAATCTGACGGAGAAAGTTTATCGAGATATTACACTAGTATTTTATGAATGGTGCAGTTCGATCATTGACCGTTGGACTGTCCATTCATAACAAACATGCACTTTATTTCACCTCGTTACGTATACGTTTGTACAACTCTATTATGGCAGATCAAGTGTATCATTATGCCTGAAGATGCCGTCGATGACGGTGAAACGTTGCATTTCATTTGTTACCTAATTTGAAAATTTTTTACGAATTTGCGTTTTTATGTAATTTTTAAGTGATACCTAATTTTTTTCTTTTAATTTTCCTTATAATACAATTGAATTATCATTGGGAAATAAACATCCTTATTAATGCATCGTACAGTATATGATACATAGATTGGGAAAATGTTGACGTAAACATAATAACTCATATCTTGCAAACTTCATTTACAGATTGGTGGACGATACTCGAATATGCTGCATAACATATAGAAAAAAATGCAACTATAGAACGAGTGAAACTTTTTTCTGCGAAGAGCATACTAATACAGGGTGGTATATCGGCACTGCGATTTTTTTAATAATTATAATCTCTATTGTTGTCGTCGTTTTCAAATATAATGTCTGCAATGCCAAAGGATTATGTTCCCGACGACCTTACACAGCTCCTTCAAATCAAGGCCCAGATCAGTTATAATGGATCATTTGTAAAAGTGGTTTCATGCATAGCTATGTTATCAAGGAATAAACAGCTATTCATAGTTTGAAACAAATTTTTCTTCGAAAGGAAATACTTCACTTTCAAAAACATAATCTAGCATTTTTATCGCCTGTGATGAAAAAAAATATACTTAGCTTTATACACAATTAAAATTTCCTAAGAAGTGTTCTTTATATTTTATTTTTTATACTGTATTCATTCTGAAGACTTATTTTTATAAGTAACCAAGCAACTTATTGTTTTTTCTTTTTCAATTAACTTTATGTTAAATGCTACAAATGAGATAAAAGAGTGTTGAATTTTTGTTTGTTTGTTTTTTTTTTTATCAATAAATTTGCTTTAATTTTGCTTGTCTGATGTTTATTATGTGAATTCTCTTACCTCACGTTTCATGTCGACATTTCCGGAAAATTTATGATAAAAACAGAGCAAGTAAATTATTGTGAACTGCTGATCTTGATGAATTACTGCTTATAAACATACTATACATTTATATACATCTCATCGAACTGAAAAATTATTTCTCCCTTACATTCTTATGCTACTACCTACAATATTGATAATAATTGGAATTTACGAAAAATTTCATATTTCTTTCTAAAGTCTATGTAAGGGTAGATCGCGTAAGGCTTCCCCTTGAGGCACCGTATGAGGGACCATTTAAGGTAGTGTCGAGGCGGAAGAAGTATTTTTTAATTAATAGGTACGGTAAGGAAGATGCAGTGGCTATTGATAGGCTAAAACCAGCATATGAACTCACAGAAGAGGATGATTCTCAATTAATACCAATTTAGCCTCCAACTAAGAGTAAACTAAAATCAAACGCTACAAGTAATAAAGAAAAAGTATATTTTTATTCAATTTTACCATTTAATAACGATAATTCTAGTCAGAATACCAGTCAAAATGTATTCACCGGCGTTTCATCCCCAACATCAGTTTCCTCGCATCCATCTATCTTACATAGCGAATCTACCCCAAGCACATCGCAAACCGTTCGTACTCTACCTTCACCCCAGGTCGCACAAAAAAAAGTTACATTTGATATACCTACAACCTCCTCAGGTCGCAAAATTAAAAAGCCGGCGAGATATTGCAACTGAATTTTAATCTTATTAATATATGTATAATATATATTTTTTTATGTAATTGTTTCAATGTTTAGTATTTCGCTGAAATTTTATTTATGCGCATATATTACGTTCTTAATTTATGTTCATCATAACGATTATATTAAATGATATGTTTCTAACCACCAATGTATTCTGTGGTATTGTATTCGTTTATATTTTGTGATGTACATGTTTATACCGAATTATTAATGTTTTAATTTTTTCTTACTTATTTTGTTTATTTTTATTTTTTTTTAAAGGGGGAAGGGTCTGTAGCGTAATATAATCTATGTTATCATGTCGGGGTTTTTCCTCAGTTGCTCTTAACGTACCCATCGTAGTACTATCGTTCATATGTTCACATATATAGAGAAATATAGTCGTTGTCTACGTGTACACATGATTTGACTTACCTTCCTTCTACATACATACATGATACATAGTTAGGTAATTCTCCGCTTAGATAATGGCTACATTTTGCATAATTTCATCCATTCATTTTCTTCTCTCGAATCTCAATGCGAACCGGTACCGTTAAGTCTGATATACATTTTATTATGAAACAAGGTGTAAAATAATAGTCTCTTACATGATGACTGCGGTGTAACAAATTCTTTCAATGAAAGAATAAAATTGCAAAAAATTGTTCATAATTAGGTGAATTGGCTTCTAAACTCAGTTTATTCATTTACCCAGAATTATCGCAATCGATGTGGAAGCTAATATTAAATTAGGTCCGAGGTAAAGTCCCTCAGTAAAAACTCGATCAAGAACATGGGTAAAAATTGAATATGGACTGAATATTCCGTAATTAGATTGAAAATTAAGAAGATTATTCAAATATGCGGTATCACTGCCATAATCAGCAGTCCTTAACGCGAAAAAAACATTTTAACGAATGAAAAAACAATGTCTCAATTTGCTAGGTTACTTCAATTCCAACCCAAAAATTTATAAGGATTAAAATTATTCACTCTATTGTGAGCGTTTTCAGATGCATAGAGGTGAATTCTTCATCCCTAACCTAATTTTAAACGCACGTTGAAAAAATCTAGCTAATTCCTACAAACTACAACCCTTCACAAACTAGTTACGAGAACTTTGTTTTCTTGAAAAATGACATACTGAATTGTAAAGAAAATCTATGTAACCTATATTCATTGATTAAATAAATTCCTTTTAAGCCAGCATGAAGCTTTTGTCTAGTAATAGAATCCCATGCAGAAAAATTTGTCTAGGCCACAATTTGTGTTCTCAAATCCAAAATTTAGAAGAAAATGAGAGTCATACATACTATATGTTGATTCGAGAAAATTAAAAACCCATTAAGGGACATATTAAATAGCGTAAAAACTAACACATGTTTCAACATTAAATGACCTTACAGACGATGTAAGCTTTAAAATGAATTTTTTTTTAACTCTTTAGTTAATTTACAAGGTTCCAACGCGTTCAAACGAAATAAATTCCATAAGAACAAAAATTATTCGACGCATTGCATTTCATAAAAACAAAAAATTTCCAAGTGCATGCGGATGAATTTATCATCTTTTGAAAATTTTGTTGGTACCTATCCACAACTCGAAAATTTCCAGTTTGTCTCAGTATGGATAGATCGGTAGAAATAACACAAAGCGCTTTCATAAACTATTACGAATGAAACTTGATTATATTTCACCTATTGCAAAAATTGAAATTAGATACCTAGCTAGAGTCCTGCACGGATAGCGATTTGCGGATATGCGGATATATCCGCAAAAGCGCGGATAAACATTTATCCGTACTTAAAAAAATCTATTTTATTGAGTGCCGATATAGTAATATCCGCGCATATCCGCGCGTTAGGTAAAAGATAATAATGAGAGCAATACTTGATTATTCATACGCGAATACGATGTGATAGGTAATTTTTAATTAAGTATTCATATAATATGTTATTAGTAGGTCTATATGGTACTTATGGGTATTGGGTACGTTTACCTATCGTTAAAAACTAGCGTTCGGTATTATCGCGTGCTTGGGAGATGAGTCATTGCGCAGAGAATAATTCGTTTACTTCTTTTTTCCTGGGGGTTTCCACGGGTTTCCCCTTTTCTTTTAGTAAATTTGAACTTGTACTTACATGATTGTCATTCTCTAATCATTTCAAGTTGCAATTATGGATTGGCAAGGCGTGAAATAACATGTAATAGCAAAATATTTTGCGAATATACGCGGATATACCGTGCGCGCAAATGATTACTTACACACCAGCGCAAAAATGTATTAAAACTAGTCTTTCAAAATTTAGAAAATAATATCACAAGTTTTTAAATGGTCTTTTATCCCTGTTTCTAATTTAATTATGTTACAAAATTAATTAAAAATATAAATGAACCCCCATTTTCTTGTTATAACATTTATTTCAAAATTGCATGAATGAGTTTTTGAACATTTTTGCGCTGGTGTGTAAGTAATTACTTGCACGCACGGTAGTTGTATCCGCGCTGTACGCCTGCGGATACAATCGTATGCGGATACAACTTTATCCGCAAACCGTTTATCCGCAACAAGCGCGGTACGAGTAATATCCGAGTAAAACCAAGTAGCGGATTATCCGCGCAGGCCTCTAGTAGGTAATTAAATTTTCCAATCATAGTCAAGTGTTGAGTGGTCGTATATAATATTTTATTTCCAAGGATATATTTCAATTTCTCCTGATATAGATTCGAGAGAAAAATTTCTAATTTAAAAAGTAAAAACAGTCACCTAACAATATACTTGCTACCTAGGGTTTGGTTATGCTACATAGTGGATACAACATGAAACTAGTTTTTGTAACATAAGACTGTGTGCATGCACTGCTGCTCAGTAATTCAAGAGAAATTTTCGTCGTTCCCAATCGGGGAGGTTGGCCTCCGCGCTTTATCGTTACGTTCACCCTCGATGCGTGTTATTACTTTCACAATACTCTGAGTTTTAGAGTCGAGCTTCGTTCCTAGAGCCAAAGTTAGGGTGAAAATTGCGTATAGTAGTATAGTACCCTCTTACAACATGCCTGTGATGCCTCTACACATATTGCTTGAATTTCATTGGTTCCTCTTTGGTGCTGGTGATCCGCTCTTAGTAAAATAGATTTTCAGTTGTACGTTTGGTCAGATAATCGGCGCCAAGCTGCGAAATAGCGTCTTATCTGCATGTTTTTCGACTATCACGGCGAGCCTATGAGTATGTTTATTTTATTTTTCAATTTTTGTAATTATTAGATATTCAGGCAACGAAATTCCGAAAAGGATTTTTTAGCGATTTTTATCCATATCCGCCATGTTTTTTACCTCAAATTTTGTGCATCAATCATTTTGAATCCACTTTCAACCGAATTGGAGTGGTTACATTTTAGTTTTGCATTGAAATCATATACAAAGTTTCAACTTTCTATCTACACGAGTGAAGTCGAGATATGGACAATTCATTACGTTTCCAAATTGAAAATACAACATTGTTATTATAGAAAAATTGCAAAATTTACATCGGAAAAAAATTAAAATTACCAAAATAATAAGAAACTGATTGATTTATTTTTCTTTTTCTAAATTGAATTTGAAAATGCTAAAAAAAATTGTTTGAACCAATAAAAAATAAAACACGAACAAAACGACAAATGTAATATCAACTATTGTTTTTGTTTTAATACACATAAAAAGATACGAAAAATCAAAGAATAAAGAAATGCATTTCAAACAAATTTTTTGTTGAAACTGTTTTGAACAAAAAATTCTAAAATAACATAATTTTGTCCTGCTTCTAATGATGACTAATGAAAAATAGGCGTATTTTAGATAATTGTGGAGCTGAAATTCATAACAGTGTAAGAAGGATACGTGCATTAACAATCGAGTCACTGCTAGTGACAGAAACAGTGATTGTGAAGATAGTGACATTAAAGAGGCTGCAATAAGTTAGAACTAAGGTATAGGTGGAACAGACTAGAAAAGTGCGGTAAAATAGAGGTCATTTCGGACTGAAAGTGTTTCACGTAAATTAGTTTCCCAATATTATCTTGCTTATTAATATTTAGCTAATGAAGTGTTATCTACATGTTCGCATTTTAGTTGATAAAAAATCAGGGAACAGCAAACTTTTTCCATATTGTTTACGCAAACACAATCTGATAGGTACATAGATATACCTACTTACAGAAATAATTATAATATCTCAAAAATAAACAATGTTTTCATAATATATAGTTCAACTTATAATATAATATAAGTATAATTTGAGGCGACGTACCTACATCTTTATAAATATTACTGAAGTATTTCACTCCACCAAGGTCAGTTGTTGAGGTTTTTCGTATTAGTAATTTCTCAGATCAATTTTATTACCCACTGAACACCAAAATTTATATCTTTCAATGCTCATGTGCTCAAGCTCTATTTATTAACTTGTGTTCTCGTTCCGATTTTCAGTAGGCACTTATCAGGTAAAGTGAGAGAATGGTTTAGTTACACATATGTTTTTACATTTATTTTTTAAAAGTAAAATCGTTCAACAACTAAAATTGCAGCAGCCATCTAAACGTACCAGTTTTATGAATTATGATTAAGATGGATAATCGTTTTAAATTTTATCTTCTGCTTGGAATCATTTGCCTTCAACTTGATCAATTTAGATGTGATAACCAGATAGATAATGAGCTTCATCAAGGTACGTATCATCTTATTGATTTATTTAATTGTTGAAGTTATGATGATCAACAACTTCTAAAATTGCAGTGAAGTCAGTGGCGGACTGGAGAATTAAGGCCCGGTCGGCAAAATGAACTTAAGGGGCCCGCATGTTTCGTTTTTAGCTGGATGAGTTTTTAACTTAGAAACGATAGGTATTACAGCCTATCTGATTTCGGAAGGGATTGTCGGGGGAGGGTGTGGTCTTTAAATCTTTGCGTCTAAGATCATTTGTAATTATCTGGAAAATGTCCGATTCTTTGGTATGGTATAAGTAGGGGAGACTGGGGCATAATGGGCATGCTAAGTGCGAATCGATACGTTCAGTTCCTCAATTAACATTTTAACGATAAAAATGTTTGATATGTAGTGGGATCCTTCTACTAACCCCATGAATTTTTCAAGACTTTTTGGAGCAATAGTTTAATAGGGGTCTCAAAATGAACAGGGCATAATGAATACCTATAAATCAACGTGTATAAATTTCGTTATAAGGAGGATTCATACTGTTTTTAAAGCATTTCACTACTTTCAATAAATAAAATAACGAAATCGTTCATTTTTTTACAATAAAGCATACATACCTATTTTTAAATTAGTGTAAGACTATTAAGAATGCCTATTTATTAGCTTATTGACAAATTTCGCAGATGAATGTTCCTGAATTTTCAGGACAGCAGTCTTTTCCTATCGCCCCAACGTTCCACTGCTGTCCAGAGATGGTGAGAGGGGGGTGCAAACGGTGCATTTGCACCGGATCCGGATTTTTTTCCAGGGTCCGTAAAATTTAGTGAAGGACAAATTTTCCAATGATTCATATTGAAAAACGTGTGAGAATAAGATAAAAATAATAATAGGAGTTGAAAATTTCAAAAAAACGTGCATATTATTATTATTAGGCATTTTCTGAAGTGATAAAAATAAATTATAAAGTATAGGTACAATTTTGGTGAAGTGTAAAAAAGTATTGAAGGGGGTGGAGGTGAAAAATGCACTGGGAAAGGGACCCGAGAAATTTTTGTACTAGTGCCCATTTAGCTCTCGCCGTCTCTGCTACCGTCGCACATTGTTTTTCTTGTATTTTCGCGCCGTACAAAAAAAACAATCTTTGGTAATCATTCGATTGGGTGTCCATTATGCCACAAAAGATTTTTTTTTTAATTAGTAAAAATTGGAAAAACATGAAAAAATAAGAAAAAATTTTGCGACTATAAAGCAAAAGGGTCGTACTTACTTCGGATATACTAATGTAAAATGAATTTCCAATTTTGATTAAAATTTCTTCCTTTTGGAACTAAACTTATTATTTCGATGTTGAAAACACGTTTTGTTGTTTTATTACTTCAAAAACACTTCAATTTATTTTTCTTAGTCTAGATATGATTCACTGTCACTAACTAAACGTAATTAACTCATTTCCCGAGAGATTGGAATATTTACTGATTTTTAAACGCAATTTCTCATTTTGCCCCGTATGCCCATTATGCCCCAGTCTCCCCTATTTTTACTCCGCGCGTACCGATGGCGGATAATCATCAAATTCGCTCAACATTTCGTGAAGGACTCTTCTTGAAAATGCGCAAAAATACTTGTTTTGTTTTTTCAGTAAATTCCAAAATAGTGGATCACTCAAATTTTGAGGGAGGCTGAAGAAAGGGCAAATAGATCAAAATTTTGTTTTGATCTAATATAAAACAGTGAGTCACCGACACTAACATATCAAAATTTCAGCTTTCTAAGTGCATTTCGAGGGAAATTAGAACAAAAAATGTCTTTTTGAGGAAGTTTTGCATCATGAAATTTCTTGAATTTTCTATATCTCCTCACCAAATCGACCTAGAGAGATCAAACTTTGTGTGTAGAGTTGATTGGTAACCAGAATATGACATTTTGAATTTGGATCAAAATGTATTCAAAATGGTAGATCATCAAAATTTTAGTAGAGCTTGAGGATTCTCAAATTAGTAAAAATGTAATTAGTATGAATTACATACGTAGTATATGAAACCGCAAAGTTTGGTTTTTTCTTTGTTATGCTTCTCCTCCGCAACTACTGGTTCGATTTTGACAAAATTTTGGTTTCCCGTCTGAATTAACGTATAGATGGTTTTTAACTATAATCCAAACCCCCAAATCGAAAATGGCGGGAGGAGGATAAAAATTTTGAATAGGGCTCTCCTAAATTTCAAAATTACATTTTTTTTTAATAAATGTTTTTTAGAGTATGAATCAATTTTTTCATGTTCTTACCATTTTTCATTTTTGGGGCACCCTTACACCTCAAATTTGACTCAAAAGTAGCATTGTAAAATCAAAAATTGTTAAATTTTACTTTTTTTCAAATATAAGCCGGACATTCTTTGCGTTGTAATTACCCAAGTATTCGTGTAGATTTTTAAGGATTTTCGACCATATTTGGGGGAGGGGTGAAGAAAAACCAAAATTTCTGTATTTTTTCTTCTTTTTAGTTTTTGAAAAATTTTTTTTAACCAACGCGTTGAAAATAACAACAATAAAAATGTATAAAAATTTCAAAAAGAATGGACTCAAAATAAGGTTGTAATCGCGAGTTACAAATTCGAAAATCTTCAACGTTCGTAAATGACAAGCGCGTTGTAAAACATGTTCGTTGCATTCCCGTTCGCCAAGCGCGAGTTACACGAGGTAAACATGTTCGGCCTTAAATACTCGCTTTGATTTATGCTTAGACTCGTTAAAAAAAGGCATAAATTACTCAATGATTTTTTTTTTTATTGTGTTCCTTATGCACTTTATATTCCAATTATAAATTTTAATTTTTTTTTAAATTGAAATAAAACTCGCATTTCTTTGTTTTTCAAAAAATGAATTACACATTTGCGTACGTACGTACTTTTACAACAGGAAAAAAATAAACATTATTTTTCATATGAGCAATTATGATGAGTTTTAGAGCCAAAATTGGAACATCAGTACACGTTTTTGTAAGCGTGGATTGGCACAACGGCTGATGACATCAGAATTTTTTCATAACACGCCAGTTGTTGATTGTCATTGTTACTACCCAAAGATTTTTTTTTTAAATTTGATTTAAGGGTACATTTCACATTCGCGGTTCTTTTTTGTAGTATAATTAAACTTTGCAGGCACTGTACGTTATCTATATGAGAACCAAAATTGATAACGCCAAAAAAGTGACATTTTTGAAACTAAAGTTCTTCGTGAGTTTCTCATGAGAACTTTTGAAATTTCATATTCCAATTTATAAGAAGGTTATAAGCTGTGAAATATGGCCTCCTCAAAAGCCAGTTTATTTTTTCGTTTTTCTCGACAAATAATCAATTAATCAAAAAAATCTTTTGTGAAGTTTCTCAAATTCTTAATATAGGTGTATATTTCAAATTTCAAGTGAAATAGATAAGTCGTATTTGAGAATCAAGGAGGTACGAAAATAATCATTTGGCAGGCAAACCAGTATGCAATCGTGCATGTAGAATAGAGCATTAAATACTCTACTTATGAAGAAGTTTAATTACTTATGAACATGATGATTGATGATAAACAAATTTTTCCCACATCATTTCTGTACATCCCCATGGAAAAAAAGAAATTATCCAGCTGTGAAAGGCTTATAAATCTGTGTTAAAATCAATTTATAAATTTAGGGGAGACTCGGGCATATAGAACCACCTTTTTTTAGTTTGCCCTAAAATACGCTGTAATTCCAAAAAATATCTGGGAACAGCTTTATTATGAAGAAAAAACATTTCTTTTTCAGAATATGTGAAAATTTCTTTTGAAAAGCCACTTTGAGATACTCAAGTTTGAAGTTCGCCGAAACACTATTTTTTCCATCCCCAAAGTGCCGGGGCAAAAAGAACCACAGTAATAAATAACTGAAATAGAATGTTAATGATTACAAAGCGATTATAAAATTACTAAATTGGTAAAAAAATATATTTTTACGAGTGAAACCAGCATCTACCCAAAAATTGCACTCATAAAATGGATATTGTCATAACCTCTCAACTGGTGCACTCTTACGCTCATTCAGAGCACAATTACTTACACGCCAGTGCAAAAATGTATTAACATTAGTTTTTCAATATTTCAAAAATAATATCACACCTTTTAAAATGGTCTTTTATCCCCGTTTCTAATTTATTTATGTTACTAAATTATTTAAAAATATAAATAAACCCTCAATTTGCTGTTATAACATTTATTTCAAAATTGCATGAATTAGTTTTGGAACATTTTTGCGCTGGTGTGTAAGTAATTACTTGCGCGCACGGTATTACATTGGAGCCATTCTAACATTAACCAACTTCAAATTTAGGTTATACATGTGACGAATTGTAAATTTATCGTGGTATTTTGGTATTTAGCTGGTAGTCTTTTTGGCCTTCTATAACTATTACCTACTTATTTAACATTGCGGTTCTTTATGCCCGGATTTGACTTTTTCGATAAATATGGAAAAGTGTAACTTGAATTAAAAAATTTATAAATTTCTTATGCTGGAATGGAAAATACAGGAATTTATCTTTATGCAGCAAGAAAAAATTCTTTTGAAGATGCAATAAAAGTGAAATCATTTTGTTTTGAAATTTCTCAATTCTCGATTTTTGGTTCGAAATCAGTTTATGCCAAATTGAAAAAAAAAATGTCTGGTGGACAAAAAGTTACCACCTTACACCTCTACCCTTTGACTATATGCTAGATGGACTGAGTATAGACAGACACGCAACTGCAGACCGAGAGGTAAGCCTGGAATAGCTAAAATTTGTGTAATGCCAACTAAATCCACGGGTGCTCTCCGCAGCGTTGCAGTCGATTTTTTCGCTGTTTAATTGCTGATAATGAGTGATAAACAATATCAAAATATGAGTGATTTCCTAAGAAATATTCTGAAAACTAAAAATTTACTTAAAACTTGATTGTGTCCAGGTTTTTTTTTGGAATAAACTCTCAACTTAGAATTATGGGCATTCTGACTGTAATGCTGTTTCATAATGGACGACCATCGTTGAAATTTAATCGACATTATAGACAGTGTCTTTAATCGACATCAGTACATGTTGGCTCATTCTACCAAATTTATTATGATTTATGTAGGCAATCGAGTATATCTGGATTAATTTTTAAGCTAAAAATATTGGGGGTACGTGACAGAATTATTAACAAAATGACGTCTATTAAGGCATACAAGTTCAAAGTCTTATCACAAGATAATCACAAGATCACAACAAAAATTCGATTGCAGCGCTGCCAAGAGCACCCGTGGTAGAGTTTGGCATTACACAGCAATTTTCGGCAATATGGCTGCCAGTTGCGTGTCTTATCTTAGGTCCAGTGTGTATAGTCCAGTGCAAAGTAATATAAAAGAACAAGTATAGTCACTTACCCTGAAAAACCTGGCCACAGTCGATTAAGAACCAACGCTGCCACATCGTAGCGCTTCAGGAAATAGTACCTGGGTTTGAGAAAGTAATTTGCACGAGTTTATATGGGGAA
Source organism: Phenacoccus solenopsis (assembly GCA_009761765.1). Taxonomy (NCBI): domain Eukaryota; kingdom Metazoa; phylum Arthropoda; class Insecta; order Hemiptera; family Pseudococcidae; genus Phenacoccus; species Phenacoccus solenopsis. The sequence continues at coordinate 3,311 of VFXL01000506.1, read as the reverse complement.
AACGCAACTTCGCGCGGCTTTTAATAAAATATCCCGAAATTTGTCGCGACACCCTATAGTTTCGAAATTGCTATATTATGTAAAATTTCACGCTCTTTCCAATAGTGAAAAGAAAAACAAAATCCATCCACAACTTTTTGAGATATGAACGATCAAAGTTGAAAAGTCGGGCGTTTTTACAGATATATAAACCTCGTCCTGTAAAATTTCGATGAAAATATCTCGAAATTTGTCGCGGCACCCTATATTTTTAGAATTGCTATTTTATGTAAAATTTCTCGCTCTTTCCGATGGTAAAAAGAAAAAAAAAATCCATCCACAACTTTTCGAGATATGAACGATCAAAGTTGAAAGTTCGCGCGCGTTTTCGAAATACGTAAATTTTAAATAACATGGGAAGCGCCAATTTTTATAACTTCATGTACTCGTTACTCGAAATTTTCAGCGGCACTATATGGTTTTTAAATTGCTATCTTATAGAAAATTTCACGCTCTTTCCAATGATGTATAATAAAAATCTTTTTAATCAATATTTTTACAAGATATGGAGGTTATAAATTCCAAAAACACATCTTAGCTGTCAAAATGCGTATTTTTCGTAAGTTTGCATTCAGGTTACTCAAAATTTTCAGCGGCATCACAGGGTTTGTAATTTGCTATCTTATAGAAAATTTCACGCTCTTTCCAATGGTGTATGATAAAAATCTTTTTAATCAATATTTCTACCAGATAGGGGGGTTTTAATCTTGAAAAACATATGTTTTTATATGGGTGAAATACGATTTTCAACATTTAAACCTCTATATCTAGTAGAAATACTGGTCAAAAAGATTGTTTTATTATACACCATTGAAAAGAGCGTGAAATTTTCTATAAGATAGCAATTTAAAAACCATATGGTACCGCTGAAAATTTCGAGTAACGAGTACTTGAAGTTATAAAAATTGGCGCTTCCCATGTTATTTAAAATTTACAAATTTCGAAAACGCGCGCGAACTTTCAACTTTGATCGTTCATATCTCGAAAAGTTGTGGATGAATTTTTTTTTTCTTTTCACCATCGGAAAGAGCGAGAAATTTTACATAAAATAGCAATTCTAAAAATATAGGGTGCCGCGACAAATTTCGAGATATTTTTATCGAAATTTTACAGGACGAGGTTTATATATCTGTAAAAACGCCCGACTTTTCAACTTTGATCGGTCATATCTCAAAAAGTTGTGGATGGATTTTGTTTTTCTTTTCACTATTGGAAAGAGCGTGAAATTTTACATAATATAGCAATTTCGAAACTATAGGGTGTCGCGACAAATTTCGAGATATTTTATTAAAAGCCGCGTGAAGTTGCGTTTTCTTCATATAAACTCGTGCAAATTACTTTCTCAAACCCAGGTACTATTTCCTGAAGCGCTGCGATGCGGCAGCGTTGGTTCCTAATCGACAGTGGCCATATTTCTCTTATATTTTTCTAATGAGTGACTATACTTGTTCTTTTATATTACTTTGGTCCAGTGTCTATAGGACTGAGTTACGTGTAGGAAAACTGCGGTGAAACATTACATGCATCAGAGTCGGAACACTCGTTGCAACTTCATATCTTGCGCATGCCTGAAGTCGTTTATCACATCCATGTTATTCTGATTTTAAGCAGTACTATCGATGTTCCCTTGCCGCACTAGTGACGCGAAATAAATTTGCGCATGGGCATTTAGAATTTAGTCACGAGTGTTCTGAGAAAATCTGGGTAATCTATCACCGTTTTTGGGTTGGCATTTGCTCGTTGCTAGCTCGGTCCATCTAGTATATAGTCAAAGCCTCTACCAAATGCATATATTGCCAACTTTTCTGAATAAATAGCACAGCTATAATTTTGATAATTCTTTATGCTTGGCCGATCCTATATGCCCGCGTCTCCACTACACAGAAAGAAAAAATCGATATTTCTACTTTGAAACAAAAAATGCTTACTTTATGGAATCAATGGTTGTTATTCAAAATAAAAAAGAGTTGATACGAATCGAGCGAACGAAGCGAGTGAGAAATAAAAAAATGAAACGATGTGAGCGAGCAAAGCGAGCGACCAACGGGGCCCTGGGGATAGAGCCCCCAGCTGGCAGCGCGAAGCGCTGCTAGTATGTGAAATATATTGAAATATTATAGAACAAAATATAATGTTCGATGATTTTTCGCTAAAATGTTCAAGACCACGCGTCGGCAGTTACGGCGATTTGCCGAAGAGCATTTTAGTAGCCCCAATTCATTGAAATGATTTCGCCGATATAGGTTGAAAAAGACCTTTCTGGTGTACTTGTTGTAACAGGAATTCAAATCTACAACCGCACCCAAGATAAAACGACTAAATTTTTCCCCACAATTTACGCGTATACGTTTAATAATTGATTTTTGAAATCTCGAATAATTTTTTTTTTGGAGGGGGCTTTAGCCCGCTAGCCCCCCCCCCTTAATTACGCCACTGTACATGATTATGGGGGATTAAAAAGTGTACTATATCTCAAATTCACTTTACACATAATATTGGAGGGGAGAAGGAGAGGTTATAGATTTCAAAATGTGGTGGGAGTACATTGAAGGTTGATAATTTTTTACAGCGGTGTCATACTGTCATACGGTAAAATGAGATCGTATAACTAATTCTTTCTGATTTTAGCTTAGGCGTTCGCACTAGGTGATAAATTTGGAAAATTTTAATTGCCTATGAAAAATCTAGATGTATGAAGACCTTCGTTAAAACAAGATTGAAAATATCCCTGTTAGTTTGCAAGAAATTAATTTTTAGATTTTGTTGTCAATGAAAATAGTACCGCGATGCGCACCGTATGGTTGTGACATCATATCATCCTACTATACCGCGTGAACGTTTTAACGAGCTAAACCAAAATTCATTCCATATTATGATTATTCATTTTATTTTTTACCACAAGTGGATTCCTTTGTTTTTGATCTAATATGAAAGAGTGAGTTACGGACACCAACACATGCAAATTTTATTTGAGGGAGGTTAGAGCAAAAAACTGTTTTTTGAGAAAATTTTGTTTTTGTCCCCAACGCATAGCGCCGGCGCCTATCAATGAAATTCGTTCGAAACTTAGTGAGAGACTCTTCTTAGAAATGCTACAAAACTACTTTGTTTTTTCGAAAAAATTCAAAATGGTGCATCACTTAAATCTTGAGACACGAGATGACAACTTTGAGTATTAAGAAGTAATATGGAGGAATAAAAGCCATACTCTTAGCATTACGCATCAAGGGACCTGATAGAGGGTGCTATATCAGATGCGAGTTGTACACATG